>JASDQU010012450.1:36085-54377 GCA_032191745.1 Picea mariana
TTTCTCACTAACTTATTAAAAACCATTACACACTTTCAATTATTACACACAACATCACCACATATTCAAAAGATTTTTTACTAGAGACTTGGAACCATAATATTCTCTTCTCCCCATGCACATAAGCGATATAAGAATATCAAAATGGATTCATTTGTTTAGTACCAATATTTTCGTCACCCCACTTTTAAACAATCAAGTTAGCCCATCAGCCCAAGTTCACAACCTACTTTCACATCCTAAAAGAAATCATAAACAACACATTTTCTAACCTCCAAAAGAGGAACACAAAAAGAATTTGTTAGTATAAGTTATAATTTTGGGGATAGGCATCCAAATGACTCCCCATAATCATTTTTCATTGAAACTTAGAAAGTTGTGAAACACGGTACCAAAAGCCTCCCAATCAAGCATTCCTACACCATAAGGCAAGGAGACACCCGTGAAGGGTCAAAGGAAGAGGTCTAGTTTTTCTGTGTGTGCCTCCTTGGGTCACCAAACGATTGAAAAACATCTATCATGTGACCAATTTATAAGGTAAAAAATCTAAATGATGTTCTTGATTGAGGTAGCTTAGCGAGCAAATCTAGGTTTTAGCTACCTAGGTGGTGGTTTTGGGTTGCAATCACACCTTAATCATATTTTGAATGGATATTGGGAAATATCTCCAATACTTTCGACATACGCCCCCTTCACCCCTCATTATAACTTATTATTCATACCTTCACTAGCTCCTCTTCTAGTGGATTCATGCCCCACTGTTGAGTGATTTTGGAAGGCCCAATGCTTTTAAGAGGAACGATGATAGGTCTTTTGGGGAAAGTTTCTTTTGTTTCATTTTATTCCCCACACGAATAATTCCCAAACCATATTACATTGTTACTAGTTTTTGTATTATTACCATTGATTGATTACATACAGTTGTCAAAACAATTGTTGAGATAGTCCAGATTTACCAAAGAACTTGTTCCTTTATTCTTATCACTACCATGTGCACACATTCGCATATAGTCTAGAATCATAGGGAAACCACAACATCCCCACCATTCTAGATGTATGAACAAATGCCCCCCAATATTGGGAGGTGTTCCCAATTTGGTTGACACATCAGAAAAACCAACACACACACACACCAATGAGTAATACTATTTTAGGATTAGCTTTGCTTGGATCCACCTTTCTAGGAATCACTATACAAAACAAGCCACCCATCTTTTATCCCTTCCTCTTTATGAATTCTCTCCCCAACCATCAACCACAATGGCAGGACCACAAAAAATACCATATATAACCCCATCCTATTCTCAATTAGGAAACACTTGGGCCCCCTCTCCTAGTTATATTGGTAATCCACCACACACAAGGATTAAGAAGAGAAACACCCACTATTAGTGCCCATGGCATGGGGGAAATTATTGTAAATATGCGGGAACTCATAGTTCCCATAAGAAATAAAATAAAAACAAGCATATATTTACCACCCATACATGGAATAATCACCCTTTCCCATTTTGTGATCTCTATGGTCACCCAACCCATCAGTTACATGAACTCATTTCATAGCTATTCCAAGAAATTCATTTGAAGTGCACGCAAAAAAATAAACTTAGTATTTCTCCCTATACTACTTCGATGTTCCCCTCCCCCAACATGCACCCATTACTCCATCAAGTGAGGTTTCATGCACCTCGACATCATTTGTTACCCCTCACATGGATAACTCCCCCTCACACCAAATCTACCTCATGACTAAGGCTCATTCATATAGGCTTGGGGGAACCCCTTCAACCCCTAGTACCACAATGTCTACTAGACCTTATACTTATAAAGAAAATTTAAGTATATACCCAAGCCCATCATAGGCCATCAACCTTGATTGGGATCAACTTATCCAATCATGATTTCTATCTTCTACCCCGTTTCAAATAGAGGTCATCATTAAAAACCATATAGTTTATCGGTGTATAATAGATTACAGGGCATCCTCATGTATCATGTCCTCATAATCTTGGGAACAACTAGGCTCCCCTACTCTTATCCCATCAATGACATAGTTAATATCCATTGATGGTAGAATTTGTTCCCCTTTAGGGATATTACCTAATCTCCCCATTGATTTATGTGGTAAGTCAATTTTGATTAATGTTGTTGTCATGGATGGTCCAGTGGATTACAATATTCTATTGGGTCATTATTTCATTTATGCCATGAGTGTTGTGGTGTATTTACTCTTCCGATTAATGATATTACCACATGAGGGACACATCATCACCATCGATCAAATCTCCTACATTGATCCCCCCATCAGGATTTTCATAATAGAATATCACATTATGTTTCTCACATTGAGTCCATGCACTATGTTTCCACTACCACTATTCATGCAACATCCACTCCCCATAAAAATGAGCCCATTCCTCTAGACCCACCTCCTCACCACTTGGTCTTGGAGGATGGGTGGATTCATTTATCCTTGGGGGAATTCATGTATGTTTCTTCCCCCAAACCCAAAAGAAACCATAAGCTATCAAATACATTCTTCCCAAAAGATGAAGAATTATTTGAGGCCACCACTTCTTTCAATGACTCTAGTGATAAACTCTATCTAGGTTCTCCTATCCATTGTTGGTAGGGTCCTAACAATTCAATTGGTGCACCCTCTAATATTATCTCCCTTGGTAAGGTCATTATGCCCTCTCAAATAAGATAATATCTTCTCACTAATAGGGATATCAAGGACTCCATTTCCATGATGACCAATCATTCTCATATAGGAGATGTTTCCACACAGTTTAAAGTACCAAACCCCCCAATATATATTACAAAAAACAATGGATTTGATACATTGTTTCAAATCCTCTTTTGTGGATGTTCAACTTTAAACTTCTTGTTATTTTATGTTTCGTCCATAATATTGGGTATTTGGAAAAAACCCTCTCCCTAGTCCTCATATCATAATACAAGGAGAAGTACCTCTTCCCACATTCGTCCCATAAGACCTAGCTCTCAACACAACACTAGCTCACAATACACTCTTCATGGGAACCATTATAGAAACACTTTGTGTCTTGTGTCGCCAAACATCATGCGATTACAAGCCACGTGGCCTAATCAAAATGATCCACCAAAATTGTTTCTTTACTTATTTTGGAAAGGCCCCCTTATCATTAGTCATTTTTAGTTACCCGCATAAGAGAAACATGACCTCCATCAAGGACTGCCTTTTCCACGAACCCACTATTTTTTGGCCTCCTTCAAGGAGTGCCTTTTTCAGGAAATCATTGTTCCATGGCCTTCCTTAGTGAGTTCCTTTTTTGAGAACCCATGGTTCCCTGGCCTCCTTTAAGGATTTCCTTTATTAGGGAGTGTCTTTCTCGAGAACCCATGGTTTCTTGGCCTCCTTAAGAGAGTGCCTTTTTCAACCCAATTTTTTGTGCCCTCCCTTAGAGAGTGCCTCATTTGGGAACCCAGACATCCCTATCCTCCTTTAGGGAGTTCCTTTTTTCAAGAACCCATCGTTCCTTGGCCTCCCTGAGGGAGGGCCTTGTTTAGGAACCCATGGTTCCCTGGCCTCCTTCTGGGAGTGCATTTTAAAAGAACTCATTGTTCCATGGCCTCCTTCAAGGAGTTCCTTTTTCAAGAACCCATTGTTCCTTGGCCTTCCTTAGGGAGGTCCTTGTTAGAGAACCCATGGTTCCTTGGCCTTCTACACAAAGTTCCTTTTCTAGGAACTCATTGTTCCTTAGCCTCCTTCAAGGAATGTGTTTTTCATGAACTCGTTATTCCATGGCCTCCCTTAGGGAGTAAATTTTTCCATGAACTCATCATTCCCTACCCTCCTTTAGGGATTGCCTCTTCTAGGAACTCATTGTTCCTTGGAATCCTTCTGAGGGCACCCAAATTTTTCATAAAGGAACCATTTTTCCCCACCAATGTTAAAAGTATAGGTATGCTCACTCAATATCATTTGTTTTAAATAATTATCATATGCTCTTTATCATCAGATATTTTTCACATCGGGTATTTTTTTTTTTGTTGTGCAGATACTTCTTGAGAATACTTACAACTCATTCAGTATTGGTCATCCCATGACCCCTTCTAGTATATGTTCAAATATGGCATGCACTCACGCCCTCTGCAAACATATGCATATCCTAGTTATACCCCTTGACATTTACCCTTAAGATCCCCACACTCAGCTCTGCGATACCATCACCTCCATTTCATTCATGTACTATTACCCGATAGCATTATCATCCCCATAAATTGTCCCACTTATATTCACCCCTTGGCATATTGACACTCATTTTTTTCTATCCATTAGGCTCGAGAGTCATGGTAGTGTTACACCCCAGAGTAAGAACCTCATACTTCTTCCATGTCATCATGCTAACCAACCCATTATGGAGTCCCACATCATTGTTTTGGTTACATTAAATGAACCTCTGCATTATCATTAACCCTCCACATCATCCTACATCAATTTCCCATTTGCAATTTCATCCTCCATCCATTTACTTGGTACAAAAACCCACCCATGAGCCCCCCACCCTTCATCAATTACTTGCATCCCATGAGGCCAAGACATACTTCATTGGGGCACCCATTTTTGTATGCATACTTTCAACCTAATAATTATTTATTTATTTGGTAATTGTATAAATCAAATTTCAAATTCCAATAGGTAGAGTAGATTTTTGTTGCCGCAATCAATGATGTCTTTTTTCCTTCACACATAGCATCCCATTCCGCCCTTGGTTGGGGAATTCCCCTTTCATCACCACATTTTAAAATATATCCATATCATGGCCCAAATACCAACTATAATTGACACCCATGTCCCAAAAATATGTATTTTTACCTATCATCCACTCCTTTGCAGTATCACCCATTTAACATAGTTTAACCAATATCTGGTCATCCCCTTAACACCAAATCATTTTTTATGGTTGCTTCCATCATTCTATTTTCCCCCAACCAAGGGAAGTTCTCAATTTCCATACATCATGAATGTCATTCAAGTCACCATTTAATCCATCTCCTGCATATAGTTTCTAATACCATTTTCATCAAATCAATGTCAAAATTCCCTTTGCTTCTTATAGTCACGCCCCATTCCTTGTCGACATCAACACAATTTTCCAAGAAGGTGGTAGTATATTGTCTCTCATTCCACTATAAATGAGTATTATTGTAAGAAACATAAAGAGTCACCATTTCTTTCTAATGTCATTGATCCCCATAACATTAGACTCCAACAAAGTTTCATGTTGCAGTGGGTCTTACTATGTGACTGTTGTAGTTTTCAATAATCATAGAAGACCTATGAATTTGATATGCCATGAATTCCTCCTAGTTATCTATATATTACACCATTTTCCATTTCTCTATTCAAATCCAGTTCATTCCACATAACTGTCATTTGTCATTATTGACGCCCCTGAGGGTGATGTAAACATCCACTTCATCAACAATTTTCAATTATGATCATATTATTCTGGTTTCATGACATGGTCATGGGGCATGCCTGCCTCATTTGTACAAACATTTATTTTTTTGGAGAATACTTGGTCCAGATATTCATCCCCCCTCCCTACGATATATCTCTCTTACAATTCCTCAATACAAAGTCTCTCATGCTTCTACACAATGATATCGTCACCAAAAGAAACAATGATGTATTTCAGCTATACATATTCTCCTAACCTCACACATTAGAGGGAATTGTTATCACTGAAAAATTGCTCATCACAATACATGAAATGATTGAATACAAAACTAGCACAACACATTAGTCAACACACCTTAAGTATTTACAAAACCTATTCAACAAGAAAAATTATGAAAATGGTCATTGAATTTCAACACAAATTTCCCAAGGCTTACTCATGCACATCTGTGCTATCCAACACAACATTGAATGAGAACATGGCATGGACCGTGCAAATGTATCCAAAATAACCCATGTGTATGTGGAAATGGTGCATTAATGCATTTGGTTGGGCCTCAAAAACTTTCCAGTAAAATTGTACCATGACAAGACCACAAGATCGGCCTGAAATATTTCCTTGGGGCTACTGAAAGGATGTGGAGTACCTTCAAAGGGATCCCATTCACACTATGACAAATCTAGGAAAATGATTACATTGGTACTATAAATACATGACTTTTGTGTGCAAACAAGAAGAATAAATTTGAGTATTGTTATGCAGTTCAATTGGTTTTGGAGAATCAATGTTTCTATTAGAGCTTCTCGAGCATTCATATCAAGTGTTTCTTCTCTCTCCTCTTGAGAGGTTCAACAATCAAGTCTTCACCATTGTATTTCCATTTTTTATCCATTGTTAGAAGACAGAAATATTTTTATTTGGGGGATTCAATAGCCCTCCCAAGGAGGAAGAGGGGACTCATAAGTTCCCATACTTATCCTAGGTGTTGTGATTTTGAAATCAGTCTCATTTTGGTAGCTATTTATTGTATCTCTTTCATGCATCCATTTGATTTTTTACATGGTTAGTTTAGTTTTGTTTCCTTGTTTCTTATTTCTTGTTTTTTCTTTAGTTGGGCCACTAATAAACTAACAAAAATTTTTGTTGTCTTGATAGCCTAACTAGATATTTAAGGGACCTATTTTTGCTCGCCTAAGTGACAAAAAGAAACCAACAATGGGTATACAGAAACAAGTTAAATGAAGATGGACATATAGTTACAAACAAGGCTAGACTGTTATGCAAAGGGTATGCTCAGTCAAAGGAGTGGGATTTGAAGAAAAAGTTTCCCATATTTCAATAATTGAAGATATCAAGATGTTTTTGTCTTTTGCATGCTACGGAAAATTAAAAGTCTACCAGATGGATGTCAAATCAACATTTTGGAATGGTGACCTTCAGGAAGAAGTTTACGTGGAGAAACAAGAAGGTTTCTTGCTAACTGACAAAAAAGATTATTTATTCTAATTAAATAAATCCTATATGTGATAAAATAGGCTCCAATATCTTAGTATTATAGACTTGACAATTATATGTGCTAACAAGGTCTTAAAAAGGGAACAACTGAGAGAAACTTATACATCAAAGCTGAAGCTAATGACATGTTAATTATTGTAGTATATGTTGATGATATTGTTTTTGGTAGTAACATTGAAATAATGACAAAAATGTTTGCAGCTGCAATGAAACAAGAGTTTGATATGTCCATGTTAGGATAAGTCTTCTTCTATCTTGGCTTATAGATTAATCAATCAAAAAAAAAAAAAATTTATTTCCCAAAGAAAATATCTCAAGAAAATTTTGAAGAAATTTGGCATGGAAAATTGTGCACCAATAATCACTTCCATGACTACCAGTTGAAAACTTAGCAAAGAGGATGATGCTCTAGAATTAGATCAAAACATGTACATGTCCATGATAGAAAGTTTACTTTATCTCACAAATTCAAGTCCTAACATCATGCAAGTTGTTGGTTTAGTGGGCAGGTTTTAGTCCAATCTCAAGGAAACTCATTTTCTTGTAGTCAAAAGTATATTCAGGTACTTGCAAGGAAATATTGATTATGTATTGTAGTATCCAAAAAATAGAGACCTCTTTCTTAGAGCTTATACATATGCATATTGGGAAGGAAGTATTGATGATATTAAAAGCACTAGTGGAGGTTCATTCTTCCTTGGCATTTTTTTAGTGTCCTGGCTCAGCAATAAACAAACTTCAATTTCCCTTTCTACAGTTGAAGCAGAGTATATAGTAGAAACATCCTGTTATACACAAGTATTGTGGATAAAGACCAATCTCAAATATATTCAATTTCTTTTTGATCAAATAGTTTTCATCATGTGTGACAATAAAAGTGTTATTAATCTTCCTAAAAATTATGTTCAACACTATAAAACTAAGCATATACCCATCAAGTATCACTTTTGTGGAGACAAGGTTTAGGATTAGGTGGTTAAACTAGAATATTTTCCTTCCAAAGAGAAGATCACAAATATATTTACCAAGCCATTACCTAGGGACTCTTTTGAGTACCTTAGAGAGAAGTTGGGAGTCCTTCCCACTCCTCATTAAGGAACATAACCTTCATGACAGGTTGGAGGTTTCTAAACGACCTGTTCAGCTTTAAGATACAAAATTCAGATAGGGGGATTCACTATCAGGATGTGCACAATCAGTAGGGAATATCCCTTTTCCATTGATGTCAAATGGAAGAAAAATAGATATCTAAAAAAGAGGATCACTTAGCAAGGGGGAGTGAAGGCCATAGGAACACACTAACAGGGGAGAAAAATAGAGCTGTAGCAAATAGGAGCACTCAAAAAGGGGGGATGAAGGCCAGAGTTTCCATCAATGAAAATGAGGGAGATTTTTTGAGAATATGTTGTCATTTATGTCAACATGACGCACATATAGTGTTGGACATAGACCTAGTCAGGAGAAAAGGATATTTTGGGGAAGAGAATCATGAAAGGAGGAAAGGATAGCTGGAAGGAAAATAAACATGTGTGAGGGAAGCAGGTGAGTTGTTCATGCAAGGAAGACCTAACAATGCTATGGTTGGGTTTTTTGTAATGTATTGTAATGGCTGATGAGCCAAGAATATAAATAGGTATTACTTAGAGGAATAAAGGACCGACTGAGCTAGACAGAGGAAAGAAAGAGAGGAAGAGAGCAGAGAATGGATGGAAGAAGGTTGTAATAATTGTACTAGTCAGTAAGATGGTGAGCTAGGGAGGTAGTGAGAAACTCGACCGCAAGGGTTAGATCACAGGATAAGGAGCCTAGTGCGATCTATTCAGCCTCACAGGGATCGAGGAGCTTGTTGAAGATAATAAGATACAATATTGTAAACATGCACGGCGTGACATAATAATGAACTATATAAAGATCTTGAGAGCTAGATCTTTATGGATGTAGCCCAGGAGGGGATGAACCATGGTAAAACATGTGTTGTTTGAATGAATGTATGTGTCTTTATTGCTGTTAAGTGGTGAATGTTAGATGAATGAATTAACTAGTTGAATGAATTAACTAGTTGAATCTGGTATTCTACATGCATGAATAAAATGATTGTTATAATCAGATGTAGGCTAAACAAATAAAGATTACAAGATACAACCACAGATCTCCACTCATTCCCAAGTTGCAAACACCTAAGTATTTCATCCACCCATAGAGATATCGCGGGTGAAACTACGCAGTGCACTCTGTGTGTTGCATTTCCTTCTAGTCTACCAGAGGGGCCGATAGTTTTAGAGGGGTTTTGTTGGGATCTTATCAAATCTGAACTGGGGTCAATCTATGACAGTAAGGTAGGATCAGGATAACCGATAAAGGATCCTAAGTAGAAGATCAAACAAAATCCAACAAATGGTTATGTTGTTAGTTGGTTGGAGCATAATGGGATTGAGTATATGAGATTGGTGGAAGACGACTAAAAAGAATGACATATCGGATGACAAGATGTTGGGAGAATGAGAATCTAAAAGGGGATGTTGAGACCATGGAATCCAATGAAGGTAGAGAGAGAGAGTTGGTTGAAAGAAAAGGATATGGAGTTTGCATAGAAAGATAACAGAAATTGGAAGTTGACACCACGCAAATATCTGGACAAGTACGTATTCAACGACTTGCATGAAGTATTTTTCTGTGATTCCCTGCATGTATTGTTGGAGTGGATAAAAAGGTTGAAATACAACCATCCTACAAATTGGATCAGACAGCTAGAGCAGAATCCTATAGAGACCGCGCAGTTATAACAAGTTCAGTTATAACAAGTTGATAATAAATTTATGTGTGCAATAGAGTTTTGGTTAGATAGCATTGTTGCAGGATTTATCATAGAATTTGCAGTAGATACAGTAAAGTCTTACAGTGTGAGAGAACAAGAGTTTTTAAAAGGACCTCGAGGTAGGTATATCAGATCATTATATACTTCTATTAAGATATTACTATATAAAAAATGTGTAATGACAATGGAGTCAGACAACTAAACTTCCCTACGTGCATGGGGGAAGGGGGCAAGCACTGACAKGAGAAGGAGAAAGGGATAAAGGAAATAATGAGAAGGCCTTGGACCCAATTATGATGGATGAAAAATAGATCGAGCAGATCATGGAAATGGCTRGAAGAAYGTGCAGTGGAGTACCCTACCAATATAAGGTGAACACAAAGAAGAGATTTGTAGCCGTGAGGGAGGGATTGGCAAGTGATGAAGAAGAGGTAGAGGATCTCCGAGTTGTGGAGSAAATTGAGGAAATCCTACGTGTGACATATGAGAGGAAGAAAATAGGTGCAAGAGTAATAATAGAASGAAACACTCCTATCCATATCAGTGTCAATGTGGAACCCATAAACCTATGTACGACTAATACACCAAGAAGAACACCACCATTTAGAAAATTGAATTTCGAGAGAAGGAATACATCGGTAAGTACATCTACACAAGAAAATACAACTAGGGGAGCTAGTTCATGAAGCATTAGTCAAGTATCTACACCGTGAAAGGGTAGTAGTTCATCATTGAGAATGGCAGGACATGATCCCTCCATTAGGTTACCAGAATTCAAAGGAGAGGTGTCAGAAGACCCTGAGAAGAACTTATTTATTTTTGAAAATATCTAAGAAGTGAAATAGATCACAAATGAGGACACTAATATTACGAAGTTAGTTATCACACTAAGAGATCGTGCACTGGATTGGTACATGAGTTTAGTTGCAAACAATCTGCTAGGGACAACCAAAATGATTGGAGATATCTAAAAAATTTTGAAAAATGAATTCCAGAAGCCTAGTTTAGAGGATGACTACATGAATGAGAAGATAGAGATTAGACAGAAACTAGTAGAATATGTATGAGAGATCGATCAAATATTCAAAAACTTAAAGGGAAATCTAAAGTATGTCATGACAAATATGAAACATAGGCATTTGTTCCTCAATTCACCACTACCACACTTGAAATACCCTTTGTGACGGCATAATTTTTAGACACGGGAAGAGGCTCTACAAGAAGCCCTACAACTGGAAGAGAACCAATATCAGAAGACAAATCCATCCATAGAGAAGATGAAGGAGGATCTAAAGAACTTAACATTCCAACTAAACCAGAACAAAGGTAAGGAAAAAAGAGAATTCATTTGGTGTACCACATGTAGGACAGAAGAACACCATAAGAATGAATTTCCAACATTCGCGCAGTACATGGCAGCAGGAATGCCAAACTCGTTGCCAACAAGAGGAATATGGTGTGAGATGTGTATGAAATAGGGGCATGATCCATATCACTACCCAATGATGCAAAATTACCAGATAGTACCTAAGAGCTCATATTGCAACTTTTGCAAGTGATTAGGCCATGATGAAAAAGATTACAAGACCATGGACCTCATGAGGGAAAGAACATCAAATGATTATAGGGTGTAGGTAGAAATTATGACTAGGAAATCCGCACCACAATTTAACCAAGTATCATCCTCGTATAACACTGTGCAAAAGCAATATAACACTGCACAACAAAAATACAACACTGCATAGCCACAGTACAATACTACGCAACCACACTATAATCCTGCATAGTATAACTAAGCGCCCCAGTACAATGCACCAAGAGAAGATCGAGTTGGCTACAGAGGTGGAGGAAGAGGAAGAGGAGGTTTTGGAAGAGGTAGATGACCAATGGTATGCCACAACTGTCAACAACCATGACACTATGCAAGAGAATGTACACTCCCACCTATGACGTGTATGTATTGTCACACATCAGATCATGACACGAAACAATTCCCTACACTGTTAGGAACGATCCAGGAAAAGAGAAATTAGAACAATTAGAATGTTCAGTGGATTTTGGTGAAGGCAAGGGATGAAGGAAGAAACATCAACATAGTTATGTGGGGAGGAGCTGAGACAGGAAGTGACGTAGTAAGACAAGATCCAAGACAACACCAATGGCTAAAGAATAATGCAAAACCAAAGAAGCAGTTTGATGTGCAGAGAGAAAAGGATATATTCCAATAGGCCAGATAAGAATTCGTGAAGCCATAAATTGCATCGACATCAACTACATAGTATAAAAAGGAAGTACCAGCATAGGAGATGCCTCCATCATTGGATAACACCAATGACTCAAAGCCCCTGGCACAAGTAAGTATGATTAAGGGTTTTTTGCAATCCTGTGTTAAACTACTAAATGATCCATCCTATGTTTAAGTGTTACAAAATATGCTAGAAATATGTAGCATAGAGACATAAGGAAATCTAGAACACAAAATAGTTAATCATCTACATACAAGGATGAGAACAATCAGAGAATTCATATTGAATTCTAACATTGGAGATTTCAACATGGGAGATATTATACTAGATTTAGGATTCGAAGTAAATGTATTACCCAAGAAGACATGGAAATGTATGGGAGAAATCACATTATGCTATTCACATGTTCAGCTGAACCTAGCAAACCAACACAGAGTTCTACCAATTGGAAGACTAAAAGGGGTGACAATATATCTGGATGGAGTGCACACTAAAGCCGACTTCGAAGTAATATAGATAGTGGACGACACAACACCTTATCCAACATTGCTTGGCTTGGATTGGAATTTGAAAATTAGTCCATAATCAACTTAAATATGAGGAATATGAAATTTGAATCAGGACAATACAGATTCATTGCACCCTTGGATCCATTAGAAGGGGAAAGGTTTGTAGAACCTACTTGCTTGGACCTGAAGGAAATTAACCAGTTGTACAGAAAAACCATGCAAGAAGAATATTATGTGAACCCAACTGCATATGGGGTACTCAGTTGGCGAAGAATCAACTCCTGCACGTCAGACTCAAATACGGTCTTAGAGAATTGGTAGCAAAGGTTACACGAAGTCTTCATAAGAAGATGTGAAAGAAAAGATTGCGCAGTAAGTTGGGTAGGTATAGAGATAAGGGAACCTCCCAACTTCCATGGAGTGAATGACTTAGAAGCATTCTTAACACGATACAAAGATAAAGTGTTATAAAATCATAGGCTCTTAGCCCTAGATATAGCACTCAAGGCAACACCTACAAGATGGTGGGGTGCGCACAAAGAAATAGTTAAGGATTGGTACCAATGTAAGCAGTTACTGTGCATCAGATTTGGTGCAGAACAGGGAAGCAACCAACTGCAAAAATATGATGGACAGGGGGAACCAACAGAACAAGTAGAGAAGTGAAGAAATTTATGGAGGATGACACCACCAGAGGAATGGCATCGTCATTTTGTTCACACGTTAGAAGGGATTCCAAAAAACTGGTATACAAACCAGGAATTGTGTAGAGGAACTACAAATTGGACAATATTACAATAGAAATTTACAGCCAGTTTCTCATTTGAACATGAGAACCCCAACATATAATAAAAACTTAATCAAATCAGAGGGTTGATATTCATTAAAGAACCGAAAGTTGAACTCAGATAGAAGAACAATAGTAGAACAGACAGATAGTAAAGGAACTATTATCATGCTACCATGTGCAAGAATAAGCACCAGATGAAGATGACCCGTGAAACATTCAGATTGTGGAAGTTGAAGGTGAAAGAGAAGTGGAAGTTCCACCTCTGGAATMATAMGTATTTTTTGTGCCAATCAAGGTGAAGAAACTCAACATTGGGACAGTTGAGAATCCCAAAATGGCCAGCATTGGAGACTACTGGGATGAGYAGACAATGGAAATCATAACAAATTTATTTCACGAGTACAACGACTTGTTCCCTACAATGTTCCCATAAAAAAAAGGCATAGCAAGAGAGATTGGTGAAATGAATATACCTATAAGATCTGAGGCCAGACCAATAATACAGAGACCCTATAGAATAAACACCATATATAAGAAAAAATTCAAAGCCTAAATTGATAGGATGTTGGAGGTCGGAATCATAGAACATGTAGAGGAATCTAGATGGGTAAGATCTGTGGTAGTTYAGGAGAAAAACAAGGGAGGAATAATGATATTTTTCAACCTAAGGTATTTGAATGATGTGTTCCTACATGAACCATTCCCCACTCCTTTCACACATGAGTTGTTAGAGAATGTAGGAGGMCATGAAGCTTATTCATTCACTGACAGATTCTCAGGCTACCATCAGATCAAGATAGCTCCAAAAGACAGGTACAAGACCACTTTTTCCATAGAATGGGGATCCTACCAATACACAGTCATGTTGTTTGGACTGAAGAATGCACCAACAATATTTTGCAGAGTAGTCATAATTGTATTCAAATAATTCATCCACCAGTTTCTAGAGGTATATATAGATGATTGGACAGTCTATAATCTATTCAAAGACCATGTAGAGGTGTTGAGACCGGGGTTAGAAAAATGCAAGCAGTGTCATATATCATTAAAAATCAATAAGTGCATCTTCGGAACACCCTTTGGGATAATATTGGGCCATATAGTATGCAAACAAGGCTTGTTATTAGATCCTGCCAAGATTGCAGTAATTGTTAATCTACCACGACCAAAATAAGTACATCAGTTAAGAGAAACATTTGGACACACAGGATGCTATAGGAAATTCATAAAAGGGTATGCATAGATCACTGCACCAATGGAGAAATTGTTAATAAAAGACAACAAGTTTCAGTGGAATGAGGATTGTCAATGAGTATTGGACACCCTGAAAGGGAATATGGTAACCGCAATAATGCTAGTATTCCTAGATTGGGAAAATACATTCCACATACATGTAGATTCATTAGCCATAACAGTTGGAGCTATTCTAGCGTAGCCAGGAGTAGGAGAATTGGACCATCCTATAGCATTTTCAAGCAAAAAACTGTCAGAATCAGGGCAGAATTAGAAGACCATAGAGATAGAAGGATTAGTTATGGCCTATGCACTTCAGAAGTTTAGACATTACTTATTTGGAAAAAATTTCAAGATATTTATAAACCATTTAGCTCTCAAATACCTCATTAAAAAGCTAGTGTTGGGGGGGATATTTTGTATATGGTTATTGTTGTTCTAGGAATTTGACTTCGAAGTGATAGTCAAACCAAGGAAGTTGAATGCAGGACCTGATCGCCTATTAAGGATCACTATTGGAGAGGAACCTATGAATCTAGGGACAACTTTATCGATGCACAGTTATTTTCATTCCAAGTAGCTGATGAATATTTCACAGACATCATTCAATACTTGAGTACAGGGACTGCACCACAAGAATCCAACACTGCACGGAAGAAAAATATGGTATTCATGGCTGCAAACTATCAATTGATTGTAGGACACTTATACAATATGGGTGTAGTCAACATATTGAGAAGATGTGTACTAGAACATGAAATACCTAGGATTTTAGTAGAAGCCCATGAGCAAATAGAAAGAGGACATTATGCAGGAAATGATACCATGCAAAAGGTATTGTGCGTAGGACTATGGTGGATGACTGTTCACAGAGAGTCAAATGACTACTTCCAGAGATGTGATGTATGTCATAGGGTTGGTAAACTGAATAAATGGGACGATATGCCCATGAGACCACAAGTAACCTTTCATGTATTCGACAAATGGGCAATAGATTTTGTGGGACCAATTAACCCACCAGTAAAAGGGTCAGGAGAAAGGTATATTATTTCTGTGACATAATATTTAACAAGATGGGAAGAAGCAACACCAGTAAAATATTGCATCACAGAAATAGAAACAAACTTCGTGTTTTAGAAATTGATCACTAGATTTGGTTGCCCAAGGATTTTAATGAGTGACCAAGGCACTCACTTCATTAAAAACACTATTAAGTCCATGACTGAGGAGTTTTAATTTTATCATCAAAAGAGTACACCAGATCATCCTCAAGCAAATGGAACAGTGGAAGCCTTTAATAAGATCCTTGAAAATGCATTGACCAAGATCTGCAATGTCAATAGGGATGATTGAGACTTGAAGATACCAATAGTACTGTGGGCATACAAGACCACATGCAAAAAATTGACAGGGAAGACACCAGCCATATTGGTGTACGCACAAGAAGCAGTGGTGCCACTAGAGTTTTTGGTACCTAGTCTACATGTAGCAACAATTACAAACATGACCAAGCGAGATAAAATACAAGAAAAGCTAAGTAAGCTAATGATCATGGAAGGAGATAGGACCCTAGCAGGGTTTCACCAAGAAGTATAGAAAACAAGGGACAAAGGTTGGCATGATAGACATATCAAAAGGAAAAATTTCAAGGAGCGAGACCTAGTCTTGGTGTACGAAAATAAATCTTTTCAACACCCAAGAAAACTCATAATGTATTGGTTGGGACCATATGAAGTAAATACTGTCGCATATGGGGGAGATGTACATTTGAAGGACTTGGGAGGAAAAAAACTCAGAGGAATGATCAATGGGAGTCGACTGAAGCTCTATAGGGACAATCGACCTCCTAGCACTTAAAAAAACAAAAAAAAAGGACTGTGCACAACAATAGAGGGGTTACTGTGCTAGACATCAAAATACAGCAACCAATGAAAGGAGACATAGCATGACAAAAAATAAAATGTCAACATCCACGTCCATCGACCAAACATCATAACACACACTTGGAACAACTAGCACGCAAGAGAAAGGAACAACGGTCATAAAAAGGTGGAAATTGCAGAAATGGGGGGTAAAATGCATAGGTGCCAACTAACGGTGTCTATCAAAATTGAATTTCAAGAACGATTGATGTGACGTCGCATTAATCGCACCAACTAGAAATGTCAAGGGAATTTAATGGTAGGTATGTGGGAAGCACCAGTTCATTCAAAACACAACTTGGGTAATGTCTCTGAGAAGTTTCACACATTTCCTATATAAGGAAATCACGTGGGTATCGGAAGGGTTATTTTGAAATTGAGAAAATTAGAGAGCAACAGAGTATACAGAGAAAAGAGCGAGTTTGCAGGAGTTACAGAATGAAATAAAGCTCGACGGAGACCATTTTTACCACCATGACACCACCCAAGCTAGGAGCGTCGAGGCAGGCCTACATAAGACCTTGAAGAAGCCTTAGAGCACCTCAAAAACCACAAGGAATCAAATACGAACCACCACGGACTATGAATTTTTTCAACTTGGATGAAATCCCTTCGCCCAATATGGAACCAGGGAGCCCCATACTAGTGGTGGAGGAAACCCAACAAACAACAGCAGTGGGCATGGATATTGATGTGTCGGAAGTGGGATAGATCTAGAAGGTCAAGGACGTAGGCAATACTTCACACCTTGAAAACCTTGAAGAACCCCTGAGGGTAAATGGGATGGTTCCGAACTAGATAGAAGTGGTTGCGCCAGAAAGGTCACACACAACAGCGTCGAAGAGGCAACATGAGGGCATAGTAGAATATTTCACTGGTTGGTAAGAGGCGTATACAGAGGAGAGAAAAATGGAGGATGGAACCTCGATTCAGCCACCACAACGGAAGGGCAAGCATCTAGTAGTAAGATCACCATGCAGGCAGGCTGCAACAACCATAGTCTTATCGCCCATTCTGGAAGGGATGCATATCATGACTAACTTGTTAGGTTGTGTTGAAAAACTACAATACTCATATCATGATGTAAATGACATGGAAAAGTTTCATGAGTTTGAAAATCAAGTTTACCTAGATACCATGGGTATAGGACCCTTCGATAAGCTAATTTTCCAACCAAACTATTTGGTAGTCAAATTGGCCAACACTGTGATTCTAAACCTATTGGATATCCCACACTTTGGAAGGGGTCGTGATGTAAATAACTGCATCAAGTAGCTAATGGTCATTACCCACGAAGGATACCTATGGGTGGAGGAGCCTATCTTGATAGACGTAGAGCTCATTGTGTTTATCACAGGGCTTCCATCTCACAGGGAGAGGCTCATACAATTCCTTGATGACAAGACAAAGGAGAAGGCGTTGATCGAGGAAATGAAGAAGATGTATGGCACAGAAAGAGGGTTGTGTGGAATCATCATTAAGAACATCAATGACACAACAACAAGGCTAGCCACCAAACTCATGTCGTGCAAGTTTATCAGAATGTGTCACAAGGAGGAAGTCCCTGTTGAGGTCATTAAAGCTACATGACAATGTGCGGATGGAATTATACTCAGCTGGGCCCCGTACTTGTTAAATATGTTCCTTGAAGACTGCAAGGATGTGTCTAGGGACATAGTTCCACTACTCTTTGCTACTGATCCTAATTTCCTTGGTCAGATGGAGGGAGCCTAAATATAAATACTTTTGCGAGCTATCCACTCATTTTCATGCAGTGAGATATCTATCACTAGGGAGGACTTTAGACCCCAA
>JASDQU010012450.1:54397-79758 GCA_032191745.1 Picea mariana
ACACAACAACAAGGCTAGCCACCAAACTCATGTCGTGCAAGTTTATCAGAATGTGTCACAAGGAGGAAGTCCCTGTCGAGGTCATTAAAGCTACATGACAATGTGCGGATGGAATTATACTCAGCTAGGCCCCGTACTTGTTAAATATGTTCCTTGAAGACTGCAAGGATGTGTCTAGGGACATAGTTCCACTACTCTTTGCTACTGATCCTAATTTCCTTGGTCAGATGGAGGGAGCCTAAATATAAATACTTTTGTGAGCTATCCACTCATTTTCATGCAGTGAGATATCTATCACTAGGGAGGACTTTAGACCCCAAAAACAAAAGTGCAAATGCAAGCATGTTCGCAGGGTATTACAACAACCTACAGAAAATCATTGCCAACACTTGGAGGATTACGCCAGAAGTGGTCATGCAATATCAACGCATAGAAAATTTTTAAGTGACTAGGAATGCAATATGATTCCAAGCATGAAAGGATCCCAAGAAGGAATGGATACAACTGTGATATTGTGTCAAATAAGCGGATGTAGAAATGGCCATCAAGGATTGGCAAGATGACTGGAGAGTCCCAGTTCTGAATCAAGAGATGTCCACAGATAAGGAGGTTTTTGTAGGGAAAGAACCAGCACTTGCAAGAGACAAAATGGTTCCCAAGAATCCAAATCCAGGYCAGAAGCTGGTGCAACAGAAGAAAGGGGATGCGCCAACAAAAGATAACCATGCAAGGAATAAGGATAAAACCTAGGCATCSCAGGAACAAGAAAAAGAGACTGAGACAACACATGGGACCACATCAAGTGCTACCCAACAGGAACAAGGCCATACTAATAGACCAATCATACATAATGGGGGTGCTTGTAAGAAATATAAGGCACACAAAACACAATTAGAATATATAATCACCGAGGACAATGCAAACCTCGTGGTGGAAAACTTCAAGACTGGGCATTTGAGGACTTTAAAGATGCCCAACACTAATGACATTGGATCCAAGATGAGATATATGACATGAGGCAACTCCTAGAGAATATCAGAGAAACACAGAGGGTGGGTAGAGGAATATATTTACTCCTTACAACATCACAAGTAAGAGCCAAGGCTGTGTCAAGCAAGCAAGATATGATCCAGACAATAGCGCATGTGAGCTCAAATTTTCATGCTACACATAGCATGTTGCACATGGATGAAATTGTAGGCCAGACACCACTGAAAGATATGGAAAAAATACAGTTGGTAATGGGGAAGATACCAACCAAGGAATTATATAAACTGCAATTCAGAGTTGCACAGGAGGTACAGTCACGTGCACACACAGACACATCAAAGTTGCATCACATGAAGGACAACATAGAATATTTGGAGTTGGTGCTAGAGCAGGTCAAGATTGAGACCAAAGACAAGAAATATCATGGAGATAGGCTCGCACAGGGATTGGTTGTAGCCTATGATAAAATTCCAGATAGCATGCAAATATCATAGCCCACAATGATGCAGAATATTAATAAGATTGTGCAAACAATCAATCAAATACAAGCAGGAGATCGAGAATCTCCGGGAACAACTCATCTCTACCACTCCCCCGGAGGTTAAGGAACAAAGGAAGCAGGAAGAAACAGGGCAGATGGAGGAAATGGAACGATAAGTTAGCACAGTTATTGACTTGTTTGATAGAGGAGAACAACTATGCACAAAGAAGGAGGAGGATAAATAGGTCCAACAGTGGGACCAGGAAGAGGAAAATATAAGCACAGCTATCCAGGACCTCAAGCAGAGGTAGAAGATGATGAATATCACTGAGCGCATCAAAGGAGTACAAGATATGAAGAAGTTTCAAGCAGAACTCATAGTCGCGTAGACACAAAATAAGGATCGACAATCTCCAATGGAACCTCTCCAAGAGCTAGTAGGGGAGGTCATTGCATAGGAAGAAGAGGCAAATAATAACATGGAACAAATTCAGGTAGAGTGTATAGATCTGATCAACAAGGATATTACAGCACAAGTATTGGACGCACTCAGAGAAACTACCATGCAGGCCAAAAAATAGGAAAGGGAACTCACAGAGAAGTTACAGACTCTCATAGGAGCTATTGACGAAGCACATAAAGTTTAGGTGGCTCGGGATGAGCCACATGTTAGTGTTGGGGGCCTATTGGACACAAACCTATTCAGGAGAAAAGGATATTTTTGGGAAGAGAAGCATGAAAGGAGGAAAGGATAGCTGGAAGGAAAAGCAACACGTGTGAGGGAACAAGGTGAGGCGTGCATTCAAGGAAGACCTAACAACTCTAGGGTTAGGGTTTTTCTAATGTATTGTAATGGCTAATGAGCCAAGAATATAAATAGGTAGTACTTAGATGAAGAAAGGACCGAATGAGCAAGAAAGAGGAAAGAAAGAGAGGACAACAACAGAGAACGGATGGCATAAGGTTGTAAGAACTATACTAATCAATAAGCTAGTGATCTAGGGAAGTAGTGAGCGAATCGATCACAAGGGTTAGATCACGGGCTGAGGAGCCTGGTGTGATCTAGTCATCCTCACAGGGATCGAGGAGCATGTTGAAGATAGTAAGATCTAATATTTTAAACATGTGTGGCATGACATATCACTGAATCATAATAAAGAGCTTGAGATCCAGATATTTATGGACGTATCCGGGTGGGGGTGAACCACATTAACACATGTGTTGTGTAAATGAATTTATGTGTCTTTATTGTTGTTAAGTGGTGAATGCTAGATGAATGAATTAACTAGTTGAATCTAGTATTCTACATGCATGAATAAAATGACTACTATAATCATATGTAGGCTTAACAAACAAATATTACAAGGTACAACCATAGATCTTCACTCATTCCCAATTTGAAAACACCTGAGTATTGCAGCCACCCATAGAGTTATCTCAGGTGAGGTTGCGTAGTGCACTCTATCTGTTGCATTGCCTTCTGGTCTACCAGAAGGGATGATAGTTTTAGAGGTCTTTTTTGGGGAGCTTATAAAATCTGAACCGAGGTCAATCTATGACATTAAGTTAGGATCAGGATAGCCGATAAAGGATCCTAATTAGAAGAGAAAATAAAATCCAACATACAATATGGTGCAAAGTTAGCACATAGGCAGAGGAAGTGTGTGAAAGGATGTATGGAAAAAATTTGGTGCACAGGCATAGGAAGTGCATGAAAGGATTATTTACAATGTACTATCATAGATCCACATGAAACATAACTCCTAGAAGAAATCACGAAATGTTGAAAATAGAAGTGTGTAGAAGGATTGAATGATGAATGGATCAACGATGCAAAATAAATAAAAAAATTGATTAATTCTTCCATGTGTGCGCTTAGAACAAGAGGATGACCTATGACACAGTTTAGAAGTAAAGTAGATTGTGAGAAATTCCCTTTTCCATGATTGCAAAATGAATCTGTGGATGTTTTTGATGCAGAACAACGATGGATGTGCAAATATATTAGGGAGTCTTGAGCAAAGTGACAAGTGACAAAATGGACTATGACGAGAAGAGTGAAAATTTGGAGTCACTAGGGAAAGCTCATAATCTGGTGGGGAAACTAGGTGAGTATGCTGCAAGGAAAGTGCGACAGGTCGAATACTTGCGATCTGAATCTTACGCCCTTATTCTATCCATGTAGTAAATTATTTGTAAACTAGAATGTGAATCACTACGACAATGATTAATTTGGTAAAACATGAAAGATTTGGTCCGTTTGAGTTAGTCAAAATGTATGGAATAGAATTTTTTCCACATATAACTAACTAGACTTTGATTTGGTCAAAATATGTCCACAATGTAACTATCATGCATCCACATACTTTATTTAGACACAAGTGTAACTGAAAGAAGTTTAATCTGGTCAAAATTTGTCCACATTGTAACTGTTATACGCCCACATACAGGAAGGGGAAATTAGGAATAAAAAATATAAATAATAACACACTATGTTTGATTCATGGTGCACATGAAAAGAGAATAAAAATGACCTGTAACTATTAAATGAAACTATCAGATTAATTTTTGTAGAGAAAAGTCCAGTTCTATAAGAACATTTTTTTCAAGGTGGTGGGGTGGTGCTAGGGTTATTTGAATCTCACAAAGGATTGGTGTCCTTGTTATTTGTGATAGGTTGGTTACTGAGAGGATTGGCGTCCTCATTTGTTCTAGGTTGGTTCTTGAGATGATTGGTGTCCTCATTATCTACGACATGTTGGTGCCTGAGAGGATTGGTGTCCTCATTTACATTAGGTTGGTACCTGAGAGGATTGGTGTCCTCATTATATGTGACATGTTGGTTCCTTAGAGTATTGGTGTCCTGATTTGTGACAGGTGGGTGTATGTCAAGATGAAAAATTGTAAATCGTAAGTTGGTGCTTGTAGAAGAACAAAAAGAAATACGTTTTGTGGTTTTATCCTGCATTGGGTTTCCACGTAAAAGTTATGGTGTAGTATGTTTCCTGTGTTATTCTCTGTGTTCTGTATATACCGTTGATTAAGTAAACACATCTAAAGAACTTTAATTTTTTGCAAAGGAAAAAAATTAAGAACTCTAATACAATATTGATTCACCCCCCTCCCTCCTTAGTATTGTTGTAAGTTATAACACTTCTACCCCCCATTCTAATATATTCCCCCTTTTGAGATTGACTGTACCTTATTTATTATAATCTACAACATAGTTAGCTAATCAATCTACAATAGATTATTTTTATCTATAGACAAGTGAGAAGTTAGCCTCAACAAAATAGTGCAATATTGACACCAACTAATTATTCTTTCCATCTCCTAATATTTAAATTGAGCCTCCTTTGAACAATTTTATGAGGATTTGAGAGTCTCCTTCTATAACTAAATTCATTATCACCAATAATCGAATGAGGTTTTTTCCCTTTAAAAATGCTATTCCTTCCACTTTATTATTTGTTTCCTATTGTATGAATAAGATATGCACATACTTAAGAAGTCAATATTCGTCCCATGACACATATCCTACTCCTACCAAACAAATATTACCCTTGGATTCTCCATTAAATTTTAGTTTCACCTAGCCCTGTTGAAGTTGTTCCTAATGTTTCTTAGGAGGATTCTACTTTATATATTTTCTAATGTTAGTTAGGACAGTGAACTTTAGCTTCAAATTTATTAATATATCTAATTTCTCTCTTGAAGGAGGTATTTGTTTTATTTCATATTGACATCGATAGTTTTTCTAACCACACTTTCATATTTCTATAGCCAAATCCTATCCATGGTTAGGAGTTTCTAGTTGAATATTTTAATATTTTCATCCTTCTGTAACATCCACATAATAAATCCATGGGTTATCTCACATATTTTATTCAAAGCTATCATTTTCATATATATTGTCCCATGAAGTGAATAGGTCTCTTGTAGATGATGTTGCATTCCTCTTTTAATTCATTGTCTCCCTAAATACTCCAAACCTTCATTCCAACCTCACAATTTAATAGAATATGATAATTCTCCTTAACTTATCTCATGCAACCACTAAATCATGTAGACCCTACCCTACTACTATTCCTTTAAGAGATTATTCTTCCAGGACTTTCCTTTGATATGCAAGGATTGATACCACCTTCTCCCAAGGTATAGGTACCCAAATAGTTTCCTAATAAAATTTCTTCTACAAATGTTTTTTCCCTCTTTGATAATGTTTAGGACTCAAGACCCATTTTTAATGCACAAAACCTACGCATGGTGCTTGTATCCCCCTAAGAGGCTTGGAAAGAACCCATACAAAGGATTCAAGTGTTGGTTCTAGGACTTTTTCAATGCTCTTGAGCTCAAGAATTTTCAACAATATATCGAGGAATGTTTTTTCCTTCGTCGACCATAGTCAAGGCCACGCAACCCATCCTTAGTGAAAAAATTCTCCGAAAGGCATCCAAATCCAAATCTAATGATAAAACCCATAGAGAGTGACAATGTTGTGGTTTTCAAGTGTTTTTTGTGGTGATCAATCCAAACAAGTTAATATTAGGGCCTAAGGATGAATTGTTTTCCTCCTCTAACCATGACACTTATTCTCAAGAAATTCCATTAAGGGATTAATCCCATTCTTCCCTCCTTGACCATGTTTAGGCCTCAATACCCATTTCCAATGCACAAAACCTATTGAGGGAAATTGTATCCCACTTGGATACTAAAGAACCCTAATAATGGCCTTAAGAACAATTACTTATGTGGAATTGAAACACATTCTCATTTAGGGCCTATATTCCAATTTAATATTGATGCTCAAATCTATTTAGTAGGATAGAGAGATCCTACAGGGGTCCTATAAGGTGGTTTGAGGATGTGTTCATGGCATTTTATCCTAAGACAATTCATGGGTTGTAGGATTTTTTAATGGTTCTTAAACCCAAGAATATTAACTTAGAGAACATGGATATTATTTTCCTCCATTGACCTTGGTGTTATCACCAAAAAAATTCTCATAGAAATACAAACAATGGATGAAGAAACAATCAAAACAGACACACCATACTTCCAATATTTATAGAACCAATTCTAGAAGGATGAACAAAACTATATAAAAGACCCAAAAATGTGTGCACACATCCAACAAAGGAAACATGCATTCATCCGCGCGGGCCAAAGAAACTCTAAATGCATGTAGTGCACGACCCATTTGACTATCCATGAAGAAACCCGCACGAATGTGGAAATGACACATTTATGAATTTCTTTGGGCCTCAGCCACTTCTAGAGTAAAGTAATTCAAGACAAGACCTCAAGATCAACCCAAAATCATGCCTTGGGATGACTTAAAACATGGGATGTACCTCTAAAGGTCTCCTATTCACACTTGGAACAAGTTATGAAACACTTTGCTATTGTTCTATAAATAGATGGCCATTGTTCGCACAAAAGGAAAATTTTCATTGCATTCTTATGTTGTACAAATACTCTTGGAGAAACCATTTGTTCTATTAAGAATATCTTGGGAAAGTATAGAATAGGTAAATCCTTCCACCTTTTGGATAAATTTACCATAGATTTTTTCACCATTGTTAATTCAAAAGAGGAGAGAAATAGCTCTACTTTGAGTGATTCAAGAGACCTCCCTATGAGGAATAGGGGGTTCATAAATCCCACATTTCTCCTCTTGGTGTACTCAATTTTGAAGATCAATATCTATTGGGTGACCACTCTTTTTGTTCAATTTTATGCATCCTTTGTTAATGTTTTCTTAGTTTAGTTTCCATTGTTTGGTATTCCTATCCTGCTTTGTTTCTTGACTTCTATCTTGTGGGTTCACTAATATACTAACCACTGTTTTGTGTTGCTTTGTTGGCTTACCAAGGAAATCAAAGGGGTCTCTTTTTCTCACCCTTGTGATAAAAATTCCCAAATAGTTTGGCGACCATAATAGGGATTGGAATCCAAATTCATCCTCAAGTAGGCTATTAGAGTTGTTATTCTCACTTTTTGGTGTTTGCAGGGTCCAAAACTAGCCCAAACTACCCTTTAGAGATTGCAATTCATCCATGCATTGGATGAATTCATTTTAAAATTTTGGCCTGCTATTTCTATACATATGTGTGGTTTTGATTCTAACAGTTGCGCATACCATGCAGTTCTGCACACTATCTACACTCACTGACTACACGCAGTGCACACTGTGCACGCCTGTCTCACTATATAGCTGCAAGAAATTATCATTTTCCAAATTGTAAGACTTGTTGAGCCCATCTTCACCAAGTAGCCTAGGTTTACTTTATGAACTTTGTAAAATAAACAAAAAATAGGCTTTGGATTCATTCTTGAATAGATACTTAGCCACAAATAGTCACTTAGGAGGATAAAAAGAACCTTTGCATCTTTTACTTCCTTTCTTTCTATGCTAATGTCCTAGGGTAGAATTTGCATCTTAAAAGTATTGAAATTTTTGTTTCTTTTACAATTCATCACACTAAATCGGGACTAGACACTATTTTAAAAATATTGGCATATGTTCTTTCCTCACACTTTAGTGTGACCTTGGAAATCAAAAAAAAAAAAAGATTGTTCAAATAAATATTCATCTCCCTCTCAAAATCAACCTTTAGGAGAGGTCAATACCTCTTAGTTTTCTCATAATGTAAAAATAAATCAACCATTTTAGGAGAGGAAAATACCTCTTAGTTTACTTGTTGAAACATAATCTAAAATATTTGTAAGGGCCCACACATGCCCATATGTGCAAAATCTTAGGATAGTTTCAAATTTTTAGAGTAAACCAGCTAGGAAGTTTAAGAATTTGTAGGGGCCCATACATTTGTTATCACTGAAAAATTGCTCATAGGAATACAGGAAATGGATGAAGAAACAATTATCAAAAACAAAACATACTTCGAGTAGTTATAGAACCAATTATAGCAAGATGTCAAAAACTATATAAAAGACCCAGAAATTTATGTGCACTTCCAACAAAGTCTGTGTGTGTGCATTCGTGTGGGACAAAACAACTCCAAATGCACACATTGCGCATCTCACATGACA
Organism: Picea mariana; assembly: GCA_032191745.1. Taxonomy (NCBI): domain Eukaryota; kingdom Viridiplantae; phylum Streptophyta; class Pinopsida; order Pinales; family Pinaceae; genus Picea; species Picea mariana. The sequence goes on from JASDQU010012450.1 coordinate 62,922, forward strand.
TTCCATAAAGAAACATGTGTGGATGTGGAAACAACACACTTATGAATTTGGTTGGGCCTCAACCACTTTCGGGGTGAAGTAATTCAAGACAAGACCCCAAGATCGACTCAAAATTGCATCTTGGGATGACTAAAAAGATGGGATGTACCTCTAAATGTCTCCCATTCACACCTGGAACAATTTATGAAATACCTTGATATGGTTGTATAAATAGATGTCCATTGTATGCAGAAAATCAAGAAATTCATTGCATTGTTATGTTTTCCAAATACTCTTGGAGAAACCATTTGGTCTCTTAAGAATATCTTAGGCAGTTATATCATAGGTAAAGCCTTACACCTCTTGGATATATTTTCCATAGAGTTCCTCACCATTTTCAATTCAAAAGAGGAGAGTAATATCTCTACTTTGAGAGATTCAGGAGTCATCCATAGGAGGAATAGGGGGTTCATAAATCCCATATTTCTCCTCTTGATGTACTCAATTTTGAAGATAAATCTTTATTGGGTTACCATTCTTTGTGTTCAATTTCATGCATCCTTTTTTAATGTTTGCTTGGTTTAGTTTCCATTGTGTGTTATTCCTATCTTTCTTTTTTCTTTATTTCTAGCTTGTGGGTTCACTAACCTACTAACCATTGTTTTCTGTTTCTTTGTTGGCTTACCAAGGCAATGAAAGGGGTCTATTTTTTCTCACCCCTATGATCAAAATTCCCAAACAGTTTGGTTACATACTGGGGATTGGAATCCAAAATCCTCCTCAAGTAGGCTATTAGAGTTGTTATTCTCACTTTTTGGTGTTTCCAGGATCCAAAATCAGCCCAACCTGCCCTTCAGAGACTGAAATTCATTCCTGTGTTGGTTGAATTCATTTCAAATTTTCATACCACCATTTCTCTATGTGCAAATGGGTTAGGGTATAACAACCACATGTATTTTGCAGTTATACACATTGTCTACACTAACCGAGTGCACGATGTGTGTGATTGTCTCATTGTATAGTCGTGCACAAGTATCATTTTCCAAATTCTAAGTCTTGTTGATCCCATATTCACCAAGTAGCTTAGGTTTACTTTATGAACTTTTTAAAAGCCCTGGAAAATAGTCTTTGGATTCATTCTTGCATAGATACTTAGCCACACATAGTCACTTAAGAGGATAAAAAGAACCTTTACATCTTTTACTTCCTGTGTTGCCACGTGGATGGCCTAGGGTAGCATTTGAATCTTAAAAGTATTGAAAGTTTTATTTCCTTTACAATTCATCACACTAAATAGGGACTAGGGACTATTTTAACAATCTTGGAGTATGCTCCTTCCTCACACCATAGTGTGACCTTGGAAATCAAAAAAATTTATTGTTCAAATAAATCTCCATCTCCCTTTCAAAATCAATCTTTGGGAGAGGTCAATACCTCTTAGTTTACTCATTTTATGAGAGGCCAATACCTCCTAGTTTACTTGTTGAAACATAATCTAAAATATTTGTAAGGGCCCACACATGCCCATATGTTCACAATATTAGGATAGTTTCAAATTGTTAAAGAAAACCACCTAGGAAGTTTAAGGATTTGTAAGGGCCCATACAATCCCACATGTATATAAGCTAAGGGCCCATATATTCCCACAAATAAGTGAAACATAAACACAACCATAACACACACCAGTAAGAGCCACAATTCTAGGATCAACCCTACTTGGATCCACCTTGCTTGGCACTAATACCCAGAAAAACTCACCTACTAGTCCTCCACCACAAGGAGGTAGATCCCAATCTTCTTCACAAGGTACAAACTCTCAACCATCCTCACAAGGAACATATTCTCAACCACATCATACCATGGATGGTACACCCCCATCCATTCCATACTTGACATCTCTTAACATCCCAAATTTGACCAAATTGATGAATGATCCCATATTACATGACCCCACTTGGTCGAATATTCCCACAAAGTTTCTTTTTTATATTCCCAAATTTGAAGGAAAACACAAAGAAGACCTAGCTAATTACATAATTTATTTTCACTTGTGGTGTTCTTCCAATAGAATTATAGAATATTTCATTCATCTACAACTTTTCCAAAGAACACTCATTGGTCTCTCTGCCAAATGGTATGTGGAAGAAAATGTTGGATCCCATTCAACCTTTGATTCTTTGGATAAATCCTTCTTATCTTTATTCAATCTCCTTGTTGTCATATTCTGGTAAAATCATGTCATAAATAAGATAAGATATGTCATAATCAACATCATACAAAGGAAATATGTTGGCTCCTCAACATTGGCTGATTGGAATATTTCCTCATGGTCATAAAAAGTAGGAAAAGATGTTGTGTCCTCATATTTTGCATCAGAGGTATACCCATCTGATACACTAGTTTCATATACCTCATTGGTTATCTCAGATTATGTATCATATGTTGTCTCTATGCACACATCCCTCCCATGGCTAGATGCATKCTCCACCAAACATTCAACCTAAGGTTCTGACAATCCTTCCTCGTGGAGGGAGGTCTCTTCTCCACCAAATACCTCATATTTGAATTCCTCTTTCTTCTTATTCTTYCCAATTAGAGGCTTCAACCACTCTCGGTGCTCTAATAATGTTGTTAGATTYTTCTGATAGCCTATCATTAATGGAAAAAAAATTCCCTAAATTCCTCATTGATCATAATCCTTGTTTTCCTTAACCACTACTGAAATTTAAGTGTTTCTCACTTAATGATACAATCTAAAATATCTCCTCATTGTTTCCCTTTAGAATGGAAATATCTCCAACTCTGATACCATTGTAATGTCCCCAAATTGTGCTAGGATAGAATTGAAGTGATTTGTGGTGCAAATTATAATGTTGTTGGTGTTGTACCTTTGTTAATTAGTTTATACTCATATATTCTTATGCCAAATATGTTAGAAGTATTTCCACAAACAATTTCCATGCATTACATTAATGGAACTTCTAACAACATGTTACTAGTCCAAGTAGACAAAGAMGGAAGTGCCAAAATTGGCATCCTTTCTTATGAATGGAAAAATAAAATACAACAATAGTTGATATCTAATGGCTATTATGGAAGCTTCAACAAACACTAAAAACTGAACAAGAAACCTAGAATAGTGCCAAGAGATTATGTCAATTGCTCCAAGTCTCTCCTAGCCTTACTTCAATCTTCTCTAGCATGGCTTGTTCTGCAAATTTCCTTCCAAACCCTCATGAATATGACCACAAGAGCCTGTTGAATCCACAATGTTGGGGTACATGATCAACTACATAGTTAGTGACATGCCCATTTTTCCACTTTTTCCTACTATTTAGGGGGACTGTTATTTATAGCATGTCTATTTATAGCAAGTATATTTTTAGTCAATGGATTCCTATATGTAATACCATGGGAAAATACCATGGGTTTCTAAAACCATAGGATAATAAACCACCATTAGGAAAATTCCAATTTTTTAGCTACCACTAGGCCAATTCCTACTTATTAGCCACCATTAGGCAAATTCTTATTTTTTAGGAGAAAATTCCTATTTCTTAATTTTAGGAGATATTTCCTATTTCATGGCTATAGAGAGAACTTTAGTAAGAATATTATCTTCCTAGGGAAGTACAAATTACCTTCACTTATTTAGTGACTTTCCATAATTAGCAAATTCTTACTCAGTTAGGACTTTAGTTCCATTCTTGGACTCTAGTCTTATTCTAGGATGTTTTTTCTATTATGGAATGCATGTTGACTTCATGTAGAGTTATCACTAAGTTTTCACCTATATTTTTTACCTTTTCTTATTATTAGCAACTTTTGACTTTAGTTAATTATTTCTATTGGGAGAATTTACTTTTTTACTTGAGCATGCACATGGAAATCCCAACCTAGTGTGAATTACTCCTCATATGGAGAGTCCTATATATTGTAATAATTATCAAGGATTAACACAATATTATTAGAGTTGGTTTCTTAGTCTCTTATGTATGAAGATGGTATCAAATCCATTACTGTGAGGGAATATTCACTTTTATTTCAGGTGTATAGATCATATTTGACATCCCATATAGAACTATGGATCAACCATCTTCTTCAGTGATCTTGACACTCTTCAACTACTTTGAGTGGAATCCCAAGATAGAGCTTCTACTTTGAAGAAAGGGTTTGTATAGGATCACCATGGGGATTGAGGTCGAGCCTACTTCGGCCATAGAGAAATCAAAATAATTCAACAAAATGGATGAATCCTATGAGATATTGTGCTTGATCATCTCTCCAAATCTCTTCTTTCATGTCAATACTTGCTAGACTTCTAATGATGTTTGGACAAAGTTGAAGGATTTGCTAGGAAAGAAAGACAATCTAAGAGGTTATCATATGGATAACGATATGCATGCATTGAATACAAGAAATTTCAAGACCCTATAGGACTACTTATGTAATTTTAGAACTTTTCTTTTTCATATTAAGTCTTGTGGAATTGATAAGAAAGATGAACAATTAATCTTTTTAATTCTAACAAAACTAGGACTAGAGTATTATGTCTACACTTCTTCTTTTCATACTACCATGTTAGTTGTGGGGTCTACATGGAATATTCCATCCCTAGATGATTTCATGGAGTCAATTATCCATGAGAAAAAAAATCTCATTCAAATAGGGGAACTTAATAATTCCAAGCCCCATGCATTTACAACTCAAGGAAGTTCAAATAATAATAAGTAGAATAACAAAGGTAAGAAGGACCAAGAGAACAATAAGGAAGGTAAACAAAATTCAATAGATGAGATTCTGAGTTCGAAGGAATAAAAAGGAAATAAAGAGAAGACAAAGTGTTCCTATTATAATAGGGGGTTCCAACCTGAGAGTTATTGCATGGAAAATACCATAGATCTCATGGCACAAACACTTGAGCAACATCAGCTCAAGGATTGTATTCTAGATAATGCAAGGAAAAATACATCATCAAAGAGAGGTAATGTCCATGCATTACTTTCTATTTAATATTCTCCTAATGTTTGGGTGCTTTATTTAGGGGATACCCATCACATGGCCTCATCAAATAGACTTTTCGCATGCTTGGAGACTTGTTTCGGACCACCGATCTTCATGGGATATAATTCTCCTATAAAGTTGTGCGGTAGGGGTAGAGTTAATTTAGACCATGGATATTTTCAGGATATACTTCATGTTCCGAAGATTTTATTGAATCTTCTATCCATCTATCAAATTACTCATTCAGGTTTAGGGAAGAAGGTGGAGTTCATTCAAAACTCAATTATTATTTTTGACTTGTCAGATGGTTCAAAAATTGTCGTTGGTGAGGTTAATCACTAGTCTAGGTTGTACACCTTTTCTCTCTTCAATCATAAATTTGATTATGTATCTCTTCTAACACATGCTAATGAAGAGTTTAGGTTGTGGCATGTGTTATCACATGCTAATTTTTATTGTGTCAAATCAATATTTCAGAATATAGCAGAATGCTAAAATTGGTTTGGAAGCCCGATAAACTAAGGAAGGGAATAAATATGGAAGGAAATGGATAAATCTGGCAGGAGCGTTAAGTTGATGGGGCCCGACATGTCATAGATCGTGAACTCTCTAGATCGACAGTCAAGGATTATTTCGGGGGGAGAAAATTCACGAAGATTAATTAAGGAAAGCGGGCCGAAATATAAACCATGGTTTTCTTTCGGGGTTACGTGGTACCACCAGGTGCATTTTGGGGTGGAAATTGGGTTGCCCCGAACCACTTTCTCATGCCCCCAGAAAGAGTAAAGGTATAAACAGGTGTTTGTTCATTTATTTCATTCTATTATGAATTTTGGACCATTAAAACCTTGGCACGACCACCATCTTCAACTGCAACTCAACAATACACTAACTCAATTCGCTAGTTTCACTCATTTTCAGAAGAAAATTATAACTAGTACAGAGCATTTCATGACTTGCAATCAAAGGAGATAATCCAGTTGGGTAGGGCCAAATGAAATTTTCTAGGGCCTGGAAAATGATGTCCAAAGGTCAATGAAAGACAACGAATCACATGAAGGGTCTAGACAGAGTCGGAGGGAGAAGAGAGGGACTGAAACACCAGAGAATCTAGAATCTGGATCAAGAAATGTTTCTTGTTGATCATTGTAATCGGTCTCAAAACCAAAACGTTTCATTTTAATAATTTTAATCGGTTTCAAAACCAAAACATTTATTTGTAATCACTATAATCGGTTTCAAACCGAAGGAACTCAGCTTGTATAAATATTAGGCGTTCCAAATATATTAAGAGTTAGAAGAAGTGCAAGGGCATGATTTTAGCTATTCAGAACTTGAATGTAACTTTCTTAAGCTGAATTGAATACACATGCAAAAGTATTGAAGTTTCCATGAAAAGATTATAATGGTGGTGATCTGAATTTTTTCTCCTCTCTTTGTATGTATTTCATGTATTTCTAATTTCATTTTCACTTTCTATTTAAATTGGATAGTCAAAGGCACAGAATTCATCTTGTGATGCTCTCAACTAAAGAAATTTAAACTCTGTTAAGTTCCTCCTAACTAATTCAGAATTCATTTATTTAATTCTCTGATGCAGTTATATGTTTTTTTTTTCTTCCTACACTCTGCAAATTTACAATTTATAACTTGGATTTATTGCCTCATTTAGCCTTTATCCTCTAGATAATTCTACTGACTAATCAGTGCTTACATTCATTTCAGAAATTTGACTCCATATCCCTAAGTGTCCCTCCTCTTCCTTGCCAGCAAAATTAAAAAATACCCTTTCAAAACAACAAAACCTAGACATTGAATTGTTAAAGAAAACTCATTTACTAAAGACAAAGTGACAGGAGAGATCCCTCTATGAGATGAGTAGGCTAGTACCCAGCTCTAAAGTTGGTTTGTAAGTTACCTCTGTCATTTGTTTTATCAGTCGAACAAATTTACAGAGTGCTAACATTTTGGCGCCGTTGTCAGGGAGCGAAGGTGAAATCTTCCCTAGAATAAGTGACAAAACTCAGATCTGAGTATTTATGGTGAAAAGTATTCAGACATAGAAAGGATGTACATCATTCACCTAGCGACTCCATTTTCAAGAATCTATAATTCAAAATTTTCATGGCGACTCCACTGTCCAAAGACTCAGTAGCCTAAATATTTTATTGATGACTCCACCACTTCAATATGGATCACAGATTGGCAAGGTATGCTCCAATGAATCGCTCTCATATTCCTGTCTTTCCAAATCGTATTCCTCACATAGTTTGGAAAAAATATTTTCCTAAATTCAAATATGGGAATGGAAATGATGTTGCCTTGCAATTGATTAGATTTCACATGCACATATGTAAGCTGGGGGTTGAATTTCATGAGGATTGTTTGATGAATTTTTTTACGGCTACTCTAGAGGGGAAAGAAAGATTATGGTATGAAGGTTTAAAACCAAGTAGCTTATACTCTCCTAAGGATTTCCATATAACATTATTTAAGCATTATGGAGAATCTAATCCTTCATTCTTGGTGTTTGAATATAGTTGTGAATTTTGTGAACATTTCATTAAGTACCTTGAATTGTTTTTTGGTAATGAAGCATGTATGAATGATGAAATAATATAAGCCCTGTATGAATATTCATCCCAACAATGAATAGTAGCCCCTCCTTTGGTTGAAGATGAAGCTAATCAAAAAATTGTTGCTAAAAGTCATTTTCCTTCTCGTGAACTTGATGAAGATATTCAACCAGATTTCCAGCAAGACAAAGTGTTTCAAAGTTGTCTTTATTCCCCTATGAATGATGTGGTTGTTCAAATTCTAAGTGGCTTAGACATGGATGAGGGTTCTAAAACTGCATCTATGGAGACTTAAAGTAGTGAACAAACAAATGACATAGAGTTTTAGGAAATAAACAAAACAATGTATGCCACTTTTCAATCAAAAATACAGAAAGATAATGAAGAGGCAATTGTTTTATTTGATTCCTTTGAAAATCACATTTTTGAAAATGAATCCATGGGAAATCTAGACTATGAAATGGTTCATGTTGTTATCTTTTCACATTTTCAAGAAGATTATGAACAATAAATTATTCCCCTTCATTCATTTGAAAGTCAAAATGACTGTCCTCAAGAAAAATTCTCGAAGGTTAATGAAACCAAATCAGAATTGTTTGATGAAGAAGAGGATAGACTTGATGCACATAATATGGCTGTCATATTTTAATATGTTTTGGAATGTATGAATGTTTTTGTTGATATGCATGGAAGAGTAGACAAACTTATTTCTTCCATTTCATTTGAAAATGTTCTCAGAACTGAAGAAATAGAGCAAGAACAACAAACACTTATGAATGAGGCTTGTCTTTTTGTTTTTGTTCATCAAGAAGAAATGATTTTTCATAGTTTTCAAGATCATGTGGACATCCTATTAAAATCATCAATGAAGGAGGAATTTGTTTCATTCATAATCTCAGATTTTGGATTCAGTTTTTGTTTTCAGCGGCCATCTTTTACATTTGTCTTCCTTCTTAAGAAATGTGAGCAGAGGAAAATTGGTTTCATTGGAACTTTAGCATCACTTGATTGAGTATTTATTTCAATAGTTTTAGAGTAGACAGGAGTGTAAAAGTAAGCTTGTTGGTCAAGCAGTTTTTTAGTTTGGGTTTTCAACAATGTGTACATTCGGATTGTAGTGGTGTTTTTAGATTTCAGTTTTCAATTGAGAGCAGTGTACATACTTGGGTTTTCAGTCAACACTAATGACAGGTCAGAGAAAGGTACACACATGTTTTGGGAACAACCCAATGGATCAAGAACCGGGTCTATGATTTATTTTCTACCTCACTGGGAGGATAGCATCCCCATTGGAGCCAATGCTATCACATGCTAATTTTTATTGTGTGAAATCAAGATTTCATAATCTAGAAGAACGCTAAAATTGGATTGGAATCCTGATAAACTAGGGAAGGAGATAAATATGGCAAGAAATAGATAAATCTAGCAGGAGTGCTAAGTTGATGGGGCCTGACACATTGCATATCGTGAACTCTCCAGATTGATGGTCGAGGCTGATTTTAGAAGGAGAAATTGTGCAGAGGTTAATTTCAGAAAGAGGGCCGAAATCTAAACTATGGTTTTCGCTCGGGGCTACGTGGCATCGCCAAGTGAATTTTGAGGTGAAAAGAGGGTTTCCCAAAACCACTTTCTCATGCCCCCGAAAAGAGGAAACGTATAAAGGGGTGGTTATTCGTTTATTTGATTCTATTTAGAATGTTGGAAAGTTAAAACCTTGGCACGACCACCATCTTCAACTTCATCTCAACAATACACTAACTCGATTCACCAGTTCCACTCATTTTCAGGAAGAAAATTATATATGAGAGAGATCATTTCTTGACTTGCAATTGAAGGAGATAATCCTATTGGGTAAGGCCAAATGCAGTTTTCTAGGGCCTGGAAAATGATGTCTAGAGGTCAATGAAAGACAACGAATCACACGAAGGGTTGAGACAGAGTCAAAGGGCGAAGAGAGGGAATGAAATGCTAGAGAATCCAAAATTCGGATAAGGAAATGTTTCTTGCTTCTCATTGTAATCGGTTTCAAAACTGAAACGTTTCATTTTAATCATTGTAATCGGTTTCAAAACCGAAACATTTCTTTGTAATCATTGTAATCGGTTTCAAACCGAAGGAACTCATCTTGTATAAATATTAGGAGTTCCAAATATATTAATAGTTGGAAGAATTCCAAGGGCACAATTTTATCTATTCAAAACTTGAATGTAAATTTCTGAAGTTGAATTGAATACACATGCAAAAGTCTTGAAGTTTCCATGAAAAAATTATAATGTTGGTGATTTGAATTTTGTCTCCTCTCTTTGTATGTATTTCTTGTATTTCTAATTTCATTTTCACTGTCTCATGTTTAAATGGGATAGTCAAAGGCCTAGAATTGATCTTGTGATGCTCTCCGCTGAAGCAATTTAAACTGTGTTAAGTTCATCCTAGATAATTCATAATTCATTTGTTTAATTCTCTAATGCAGTTCTATGTTTTCTTTTCTTCCTACACTCTGCAAATTTACAATTTATAACTCAGATTTATCACCTCATTTAGCCTTTATCCTATGGATAATTCTACTGACTAGTCAGTGTTGCGTGCGGACACAAACAGATCTCCCTAGTACCACCCCGAACTAGAACAAAACAAAACAGAATATAAACCTTTCCCTAGGCTCTAGCTATTGAATTTACTAGTTAACAAGAGATGGGAAACATACCTTTTAAATCTCACTTCCTCTTTCCATTGCCATCCTTTCTCCATTCCAATGCTCATGCAATATTGAAACTACAAAGGAACACAAGCCAACAAAGTGAAAGCAATAAATCACACTCAACAAGAACCTATGTATGTGGTCAAGGAATCATACAATAAAACAAGAATGGTTTTATGGGAAAGAAACATATTCTTGTATCATATTAATAGAAAGTGGAGAATACAACCAAATCCTTGATGTTGCAAGGTCCCTTTTCGATGGCCCTTTTCTCTAACACATACACATTTGCTCCAAATCCCTTGAATGAAGAAGATCCACCATCTAGATTGTATAACTAAAGCAAATCTCTCAAGAATAATCTAAGGTAGGATTTCTCCATACAAATCTTAGCCTATTCAACCTTAGCCTTTTCCATGAGAGATCCATCCTTATATAAGGTGAAGGAGAGATGGATGAAGAGATTATGATGATCCCACCAAATTAGAGAAGCGAGTAAGATCCAAACCGTTCAGAGGCCACCTCATCTTCTAGAAGATCCCCTTCTATAAATTTCATGAAGTTTGACTTTTCCTTAGCTTTTTGGCATCGCCGCACCCTAGATTGCAAGATACCAGATATATAAAATATGTAGAACAGAAATAAAATGCTAGAAATGACAGAATAATAGTAAAATATCCGACATAATCTCCACAATAACACAGAAATGATATAAGAACCACAATAGAAATAGCACTTTGATTCAGAAAGCAATGTTCACAGGCCTCTTCGAGGGGGCAACCTCCAATAGAGCAGCGCTCTATTACAAAAAACTCCAATATAGGGTTTTCATACCCTCGACCCTTATTTATACTAAATATGTCTATTAAGAGAAGCATCTAAAGGAAGATCCTTCTAGAAGCAGAAGCTTCTATTAGGTCTTCTTACATTTGCCTTATTCTATTTTATTGAAAGGCCTTATTAATATTTACCCTTATTAAATCCAAATACATTGATCTACCTATGTGTGGGTTAGGACCTTAACATGTCCGGCCCCTTAAAAACAACCTTGTCCTCAAGGCTTGAGATGTGGAAACTGCTACAGAATGGTAGTTGGTTCCCAAGTGGCATCTGCTGGAGTCATATCTTTCCACTGTACTAGCACTTCCTTGATGGTTCTCTGACACAGGTGACGCTCACGTTGGTCCAAAACTGCTTCTGGCTATAGCCAAATGGATCCTTCTTCGACTAACTCTCGAAGGTTGGTTTGAATTTGGCACCTGGTTCCAATCACCTTCTTCAAGCATGAAACATGAAAAATAGGATGTAGCTTCGACTGACTGGGCAGAGTTAACTGATACGCAACTTGTCCCACATGCTTGAGAACTGTGTAAGGGCCATAAAATTTGGGTTCTAGCTTCTGACAATGCTCCGCCTTGAGGGAAGTTTGCTTATATGGTTGCAGTCTCAGAAACATCTAATCCCCTTCTGCAAATTGACGTTCAGAGTGACCTTGATCTACTTGCTACTTCATTCTATTTTGTGCCATGACCAAGTTCTCTTTAAGGGTATGGAGGATATCCTCTCGGAGAGTAAGTGTTTGGTCAATCGTCTGGACCTTCGAGGTACCCGATAAGTATGAGAGAACTGAAGGTGGCTTCTGTCCATATACCGCTTCAAAAGGAGTCATGTGAGTGGATGTATGGTATGTAGTGTTGTACCACCATTCAGTGAGGGGTAACCATTGAGCTCACTGGTGTTGTTTTTCAGAGGCAAAGAACCTCATATATGTTTCCAAACACTTGTTGACAACTTCTATTTTTCCATTCGTCTGGTGATGATAAATCGAGCTGAGATGCAATTGTGTGCCTTGTAGCTTAAACAGTTCTTGCCAAAAAATGCTTGTGAAAGTTGGGTCTCGATCAGAAACAATAGAGTGTGGCATGTGATGAAGCTTGAAGACCTGGTCCATGAAAATTTGGGCCACTGTGGATGTAGTAAATGGGTGGTGAAGAGCGCAAAAATGAGCATACTTGGAAAGGTGATCCACCACCACCATTATGACTGATTTATTCCCCAATTTGGGTAAGCCTGTGATAAATTCCATAGAGATATCCTTCCAAATAGTAGGGGGAATCGGAGGTGGTTGGAGGGTGCCTGGAGATTTGACTGTTTCTCCCTTGTTGCATTGACACACCTCACATTCAGCGAAAAACTTACAGATGTCCTATTTCATACCATCCCAGAAAAAAGAATGTTTGACTCAGTCATATGTTTTGGTGAACCCTGAGTGCCCCACTATGGGTGTAGCATGAAGCTCAAAAAGTATTGTGTATTTGATCTTGGATTGTTTACTTAAATACAAGCGGTTTTTGTATCAAAGCTTATCTTAGAGCTAGGAGTACCCTGGGGGAGCCGAAACCTTGTTCTGTAGTTGCTGGATCAGATGCGAACTTTTGGGATCTTGAAGCCATTCCTGGTGCATAGCTTGGAGCCAATCGGGTATAATGAAGGAAAGAGAAAAAAGGGATCCTTCATCTTCATATTTTCGAGATAGTGCATCCACCACGACATTGTCTTTTCCCTTCTTGTAAATTATCTCATAATCATATCCAAAGAGCTTAGTCACCCATTTTTTTTTCTCCTAGGAGGAAATGCGTTGTTCCAGAAAGTACTTGAGGCTTTGATGGTCGGTCTTAATTTGGAATCATTTCCCCAAGAGATAAGGATGCCACAACTCAACGACATGCAGAATTGCCAACATTTCTTTTTCATAAATGGGTTTGCCCAGATTCCTTTCAGACAGTTGCTTGCTAGTGAAGGCCAAAGGTCGACCCTCTTGCATAAGAACAGTGCCGATTCCTTTCCCTGAGGCATCACATTCCAACACAAAGGTCTTTGTGAAGTCACGGAGGGCCAGAACTAGAGTGGTGCACATGACCATCTTCAAGGTTTGAAAATCTTGAGCAGCTGTTGGAGTCCAAGTGAAAGAGTTCTTTTTGAGGAGAGCCATGAGAGGTGCTGCAATATTTCTGTAGTTCTTAACAAAATTGCAATAATACCCTATGAGGCCCAAAAATCCACGCAATCTTTTGATCTTTAATGGGGCAGAGGGAGTAGTGGGGTTTACTGGTTTAGGGTGAGGGATAAAGGAAGGCTTACGGTTTTGAGAGGAAACAATTTGTTGTGCTTATTTAGATTTTTAGTAGCCTCCAACCAAGTTGTAGGTCGAGCCATGAGGACATGGGCCTGAATATCCTCCTTGAGGCCACTGATAAAACACTCTCGAAAGAAAGCATCAGTCATTCCCTCTGTTCGAAAATCCAGGCGCTCAAATGCAGCTATGAAGTCTTCTATTGTGCCTGATTGCTTCAATTTTTTCAAACAGCCCAAATGGTTGGTGTCAGTGTCAAAGCATTCATAAAGCTCAGTCACAAATTGGGTCCAAGCAATATACCCTTGACGGGAAGTTTTTCTCCATTGCCACCGTTGCCAGCGTTCTTGATCTAGATGGCGAACACCATACCGGAGTTTGGCCAAGTCATCAGTAATGTTGTAGAGAGAGAAATAATGTTTTATTTGGGTGACCCAACTAGTGGGGTCCAAGCCATCAAATTTGGTTACATCCACCCGCAGAAGGCATATGTCCCGTTGAAAGTGATGGGGTTGAAAGGAATGGGAAGAATTTTCACCTTAGTCTTTGTATGTGCATCAGGAAAAGAGTCATCGGTAGGTATATTGAGTTTGGTGCAGAGTGATGCAAAGACAGATTCAAGATGGGTGGTAAGTTCATATTTGACTTCCATCATTGTGGACTACACGGTTCCATTTACAGATGCATTTATGGTGGTATTGATGGATGTATCACAGGAGGCAATAGTATCACTTATTTGTTGCACTTCTTGTTGGGTCTCGAGGAAACTAGATTGCAAGGAGTTGAAGCGAGACTCCAGTTCTTGGCTATGGGTATGGGCCATGAGGATGGGTGAACTGAAAAGGGAGTAGGCGGGGTCATAATTTTTTGCAGAAAAATTATATGGATGAATGTGATAAGGGAGAAGAGATGAATCTAATGGAATAGGTCTCAAATAATGGTGAAAAATTTTCCAAACTTTTTTTTTTTTTTTTATAGCTGCGGGGTTATACTTTGGTCTGAAGAATGTTGCAGTGCTGAAATCCCCAAATTCTTAACCAGAAAGAAATGTGTATTTACTTGGCAACCTAAACACAAATGCGCAGCAAGAGATCTCACCGGTTTAATTTGTTTATGTTTATGTTTATGTTCCCCAAGGGTTAGGTATTCAAGGGTTCTATTGACAAGGGTTTGCCCTGTGTTATAGCTCTCTGATATATGTGCGGGGTCCAACAGTAGTACTCAGCCCAATATCTCAGGGCACTAACTAAGGAGGATAGACCATACCCTTAGCCATACTACCCGACTACCCAAGTACTAGAGAATATCTTCCTGAGTGTTGTTCTCGATGACACTATTGCAGTCTGGCAGCTGATAGGTTTATCTAAAGAGGGATTCAGGAAATCTAGGTTGATCTGTACACAGGTTTTTTTTGATGTGCTACCACTCGAAGGGGTACCAACAGGGGTTACAAGGGTGGCCAACAGATGTGCGCTTAAAAACCATTTGTATTTCCTGCGTGTATGAATCCCACAACCACGGGTTTATGCACATAATGACAGATCTCTGTGGCTTAAAGACACTGGAATACATCTCTACCCTGGAAAAAAAATACCCAAACTTTCTGCCAAGGAAAGTGCTTTGATACCACTTGCAAGATACCAGATATATAAAATATGCAGAAAAGAAATAAAATGCTAGAAATGGCAGAATAACAGTAAAATATCTAGCATAATCTCCACAATAACACAGAAATGATATAAGAACCATAATAGAAATAGCAGTTTGATTTAGAAAGAAATGTTCATAGGCCTCTTCGAAGGGGAAACCTCCAATCGAGAAGCGCTCTGTTACAAAAATCTCTAAGCTAGGGTTTTCATACCCTCAACCCTTATTTATACTAAATATGTCTATTAAGAGAAGCATCTAGAGGAAGATCCTTCTAGAAGTGGAAGCTTCTATTAGTTCTTCTTACATCCACCTTACTCTATTTTATTGAAAGGCCTTATTAATATTGACCTTTATTACATCCGAATACATTGATCTACCTATGTGTGGGTTAGGAACTTAACATAGATATAGTGCAGCCTGTGGAGACTTCATAGTCCAACTCTAGCACAAGTGGAAATGATCAAGCATCATTGCACCCTATGCATTTTGCATCCTGTGACAACCTTCCTTAATATGGTTTTTTGAGAAGGAAAATCCAGTCACTTTCCTTATGGAGAAAGAATATTTTATCCTTTCATGGGAACATGAACACATGTTATCAGTGGATCACTAGGGTGACCAAAATAATGTGTAACAGAATTTCCCCCAAAGTATGAAGATGAAACTCATGATAGCTAAAATACTTTGTAGAATGTGTGTGTCGAACATGTTAGTGATTATTTTTGTCTTAGGCTCAAAAGCACCCAGGTCTGCAGAATGACTGGGAAACACTCAAGCACAGCATCAGAAGGATCTCCTTTCTGGTTACGAGTCAAGTGAGTGGGCAAGGATTTGTTGTCGATATCCGAGATCCATCCATGAAGCAGATCAATGGTCATCGGGATCTCGAGGATACCAAGTTACCCGACATATAGCACCAAGGAAAGATTCTATATTTCAAGGCTGAATCTGGGTCGTCCGATCCAGTGACGCATGGCGCAGGATCCAGTCACACTGGCATATCGGAATTCGGGAGTTTAAGGGGTAAAATTCCCCGTCTCTTCGCCTTTCAAAACCCTGAACCCTGAAATGTCAATAAGCGCTCTTCAAAGCCCGGCTCACGGTCCTAGCACCAGGTCACATCAAGCAAGCCTCAGAACGAGCGCGGTCCCCTGTTAAGTGGAGAGTGCTACCTCGGTCGGTCATCTTAAAGACACGTAGCACGCATCTGTTCCATTTCAGCATTTGGGAGTTCGTGGGGTGAAGGTTTTATGTCTTTGAACATCGTGAAACCCCGAACCCCGACGAAGATGAAAACGATGAAATTGGGGCCCGCGACATCATGAAGCATTTTTAGCCATCCATCTAAAGGGAACACCTGGCAGCAAATTAGGCCATCTCGATGTTTCGTCCATCGCGACTCCAAGGCACAAAAGGCAGCTCCATTATGTTCCGATGCACAATATACCGGGAGATTCCCTGGCCTGGGCCCACAGCAGTGTCGGGTGAGCTCGAAACCGTCAGATCCTAGAGGGACGCATGGCACCATATTGAGCTGTCTCGGCATTTCACTCATCGTGATTTCAAATTTCAGGAATAGTTCCTTCCCATTCGTGAACGCCAAAAGCACATTGGGAATAAGCACATGGTCACAGTCCATGGTCACTTGGGGAGAGGAAGGAGCTGCATAAAGAAGGCCAAAGGCGCCAAGTTCAGTTGCAGAGGGGATCATCGCGATCTCCAGGCATCATCGGACCCGATCTTAATACTGTTTCTAGCATTGAAGTAAATGAAGGTGAGAGCGGGTGGTTGAAACCT
>JASDQU010012450.1:128529-141866 GCA_032191745.1 Picea mariana
AGGTTGCCTTCAGAATAGTTTAACCACTGGAAGGAACATCTTGCACAGATATGGATGACCATGAGCACATTTCAAATGGGATTAAAATATTTGATGGAAGAAATTATACATACTTGAGTGATAGAGTGAAAACTTAACTAACATCTTTGGGAGTAGACATTTGGTACTTAGTTTTAAATGGAAATGTAATCCCAAATAATGCTCCAACCGATCAAAATGAGAAGAATTTTATGAGTTGTAATTAAAAATCTAGGCATGTTATTCTAGGATCATTGGCACCAACCATTGCTACAAAAGTGATGGGCTGCAACACTACTAAAGAGGTATAGGACAAACTCAAGAGTATCTATGAAGGTGATCCAAAAGTTAAGCAGGTCAAGCTTCAATGACATAGAGCAGAATTTGAAAATTTGAAGATGGATGAAAAGGAAGATATTGCAACCTATTTTCTTAGAGTTGATGAAGTTGTTAATGCTATAAGAGGATTAGGTGAAGATCTCAATGAATCCTTGGTTGTACAAAAAGTGTTGAGATCACTTCTCTTGAAGTATGATGCTAAGGTCTCCATCGTTGAAGAAATTAGGGACTTGACCAAAATGACAATGGATGAATTACATGGGTCTCTTATAGCATATGAAATGAGAATAGGTACAGAAAATGACCAGCTAAACAATGAAGAAACCTTTAAATCCATAAACAAGACAAAAGACAAGGATAACGACCTTGATGAAGAAATAGCAAATTTTGTAAGAAGGTTCCAAAAGGGAAGTGGAAGATACAAAGGTAAGTCTCCTCTCAAATTCTTTAAATGTGRTAGAATAATACATATTGTTGAAAATTTCTACTATAAAAAGAGAAGTCTCAACAATAAAAAGATCTTCTATTCCAAGGATGATGACATCTTCTCATATGAGAGTGATGAAGAAGATAATGATGGAGRAGAAGTCATCTTCATAACCCAATAAACCCAAGATGATGATCACAAGAGTTCTAAAGAAGAAGAAATCATTTCTGAAGAAGATTSAAATGAAGAAACCCACCTTGATTCATTCTGGGGATACAAAGACAATGCAGAGAGTGAACAAGAATATGAGAATCTTGAAAAGTTGAAGCATGTTGAAACTGAAAATAGCAAGCTTAGAAACACAAACATAATACTAAAAGGTGAATTGAGTAGTTGTGAAAAAGAGAATTACAAGCTTGAAAATACCATTGATAGCTTGAAGGAACAATTAGAAGATTATGAGAAAATGAAATAATAATTGGATCACACAAAAGGGGAGCTATTATTGACAATAGAAAATTTGAAGAAGTTCGAAAAAGGCATTGAAAAATTAGATGAGATCCTTAGCAGTCAAAGATGTCTAAGCAACAAGACAGGACTAGGATACAATGACAGTTTGAAGACAACAAAACAAGAGAAGAAAGATGAAAAGGATGAAACCAACACTCCAAAGCAAGTTGAACAACAATATAGAAGACTAGAATTCAAAAGGAATGAGACATCAAGAAGATCCTTTGCCATCATGTATGAAAGCAATCATTATGAAGGAGAATACAAAAGAATAAATCGTGAACCCAAATGGACTACACCACAAAGAATATCACTTACTCCCAGGTATCAAAATTTATTTCTTGGACATTGTTATACTTGTGGAAATTTTGGACACACAACAATCAATTGTAGAATCAATGAAAGGAATAACTACACAATCTACATGAATGGTGAAAATAATAGATATGGAAATGTTCGTAGACCTGTCAACAGAAATTATAATCCATTTGACCCAATAATGGATCAAAATATTGTATGTTACAAGTGTAAAAATCTTGGTCACAAAGCACAAGATTGTAGAGAGATAAAGGAAGATAATTGTATGCCAAATGTCCATATACCAACTACAACATGGAAAAGGAAAGAAATTCCACACAATCAAAAATGTCGAATAACATTGGTCGCTAAAGAATAAAAAGAAGAAGATGAATGGTTCATAGACAATGGGTGCTCATCTCATATGACTGGAGATCAAAGCAAATTTGTCAGTTTGAAGAAAAAGGGTGGAAATGTTGCATTTGAAGATGACTCATCTACCAAAATACTTGGAAATGGAACTGTAAATCTTGGAAGTAAAACTGTAAAAGAAGGAAAAGTCCTATTGGTTGAAGATCTGAAGCATAATCCTTATTGTCAGCAAAATATGTGATCAAGGATACACTCTTATGTTTGACGCCCGAAAATGTAAAATTAGAGAAAATAACTCAGGAAGATTGGTTGCAAATGAAACAAGAATATTGAACAACATACTCATCCTAGACATGAAGAAGAGAGAGAACACAATAGCCACAAAAAAGGATTCAAAGGAAGAAAAAGTCCCAAAGACCAAAAATAAGGATGAAGTATTATTGAGTGCCACATGTTCAGGGGGAGCAACCCCAAAGAAGAAGGTCACCTTATGCCATTGAACTCAGGGGGAGAAACTCCACCCTTTTCCATTGATGTCAAAGGGGGAGAGAAATTGGGATCATGATGACAGGGGGAGCATGAGTGTTTCCATCAATGAAAAAGGGGGATATTTTTAGAAGATTGGTTGTTGTCATTGATTTCAACCCTAGTCATTGGTTTTGGACCACAAGACTGATGAAGGTATTTGGACATGAAGGACAGTGCACATGCAGATACAACACCCATTGATGGATAGTAGAAATCATGTTGTTTTTGGTGGTAGGTGGAACGTCACATGGATCCTCATGGTTGAGGAGAAATGAATTTTTGAAGATGACAAAGTGAATTGAAGAAGGAAGTACAGGTTGGCCCTGAAGATAATTAAACAAAAGAATTACAAAATAAGAAAGTGTCAAGTCGACCCTAATGTTAAAAGGAAGTGACATAAAGGATATAAATACATCTCATTAAACATTCATTTTTGAAAACACACAAGTTTGTTAATGAACAAGGATATATGAGTTGAATTTCAAAGGAAATCTAAGGTAAAGAAGGATAGATTTCAAGGGAGGATGAAGTCTTTTGGTGATGTGTTTACAGGTCATCTTACCATTTTCCTATAAATGTTTTTCTAGAACGATTCAGATGATGAAATTGATATGGTATTGAGAAGACATATATAGGTACCTGTGGCAAAAATTTCATCTCTTTATTCACTATAATTTTGGAGCTACACTCTATGGAAGATATTTTGACTAGTCCTGAAGCTAGTCATAAACATGTGTTCCGGGTAAAAAAGTTATAACTTATTCATAGAGAATCCAAATGAAGTGATACCAATTTAATTGGAAAGAGTACAGGATGCAGTTTCCTATGTCCGAATTTTAGAATCGTATGTTAAGTATTGAGCGTGGGGCATTCTATACAAGTTCACTCTCCTGAATAAACCATAATTGAATAAGGTCTACCATTCTCTCTATAACTCCTTTTTTGGGGAGGATTCAAGGAGTGAAACTTGGAGGAGTTTCAGAGAATACATTGAGTAATATTATGTACATGATCAGAGTATTCCAAGAAGTGACGAATTGCAGAAGTCGAAGAAGTCTCAGAAAGCATTATCAGGTTCTATGTGATGGTTGGTTGAAGGTGATAAATTAATGTAAAGTTTTATTATCTCTCATATATTATTTGGAGGTGTTAGTCCCTAAAGTTTCACTTGACTGTGAGAGTGCAAGCTAGGGCATCATCGGTTTATTGCAAAGTGTTTAGAAAGTTTTTATAATTTGGTTTTTTGAATAAGGTGGTTGAAAAGTGGCTCAAGGTTATAACATAATATGAAAATCAAGGTCAGAACATAGCATATCCCATTGACTGAATAAAAGGTAGACACATAGATGGATTAAACCAATAATAAAAGAGAATATGAAGCCTTCAATTTGTCAACTTCACATAAATTCTTGTCTCGGAATATTATAAAGAAACAAGACCATCAGCTTGATATCAAAACTTGAAAATAATTTCCACAGTAAATTTTTCACTGTATTAATTAACAATCAAGAAACAAAACGCATTGCAATATGAATAATGAATTCAATCGTGAAGAAAGAAAACATAGTAGAAAAGAGGGTCTAAACATCCATATGCCTTTGTTATTAAGTGTCAAAATAGAATAATAATTCCTTATAAGGAGTTTTCAGAATAAGCCCTTTGGATCTCCAATTGTTCGACCTCTACACAGTCTTTCCTTTGCGTATTTAAACTATCCATAAAACTTATAGATCCTATCATCTAGTGTAGCTTTAATGACTAGATTCGAATAGTATCTATCTACTAAGAAAGTTAACTCAAAAAGAGTTTTACAATCCAAAAATAGATCATTTCTCAACAGCTTGATATTGTATGATCTTGCCAGCATTACATTTGATTCTACAAAACAGGGATTAGTTTGATTTAGTCAAATAGTTCAAGGTCTTAGCATCTCACAGGACAAAACAAGTAGATACTGCCATATTTCCTGAAAATCAATAAAATTATGATTGTAGCAATATTCATGAAACCTTTAGGATATAATCACAGCAATAGCTTTAGCATTTTTCTGTTTGAGCTTTGTGGTAAGCACGACATTGTGCCAATAGCGTCTGAAGTTTATTTCTCTGAGTTCTTTGAGCAATGCCCTTTGCTCTTTTTTCTTCTTTTTTAAGCCTTGAATCCTTTCTTGCTGACGAGCATTCCATTTTTCTATTTGTGCCTTTTCTTTCTTTAACTGTCTCACTGTTTTCTGAAATTCCTTGATCCTTTCTTTATCAGTTCTGATTTTAACCCTGAATCCTGAGCACTCTTCAAAAGGTGCAGGCTGATTCAGATTTAAGGCAACTTTGGGATATTTCACATTAAATTGGTATTTAGAAACCAATCCCGAGCTATGTTCTTCGTAAGAACTTGTTGAATCTATGGCTTCAGGCACATCTGATATGTGATCTGAGTCTACACAGTAATCTTGTTTATTCTCAGGAATCTCACTGATACCTTTCGCAATCTCTTTATCTTTTGCTAACTTGGTTGTATCTCTTGTTATAGGTCTTGTAAATTATGAAAACATTTGTTTACCTTTGTTTACTAGTTTCTTAAGCAATGAAGTTCTTTTTTCCCTTTTCTTGGTACCTACTTCAGCATTTTCAGAGTCATCTTCTATAACTATGATGTTTTCTTATTTGATTGATGGATTAAACATGGCTTTTGACTTCAATCTATACTTTTTGGTAACCCTAGCAGAATTCCTTCTAGGTTTTTGAGACGCAAACAAACCTTTAACCTTTGTCCTTTTGACTGCAGCACCCCTTTTACTAGTTGATGGCGATTCATGATTGACTGTAGTTTGAGTATTAAAATCTTCATCTGAATCATCTTCCCCTTTAACATGTTCTTCAAAAGTCATTTCTATTTCTGGATCCAACTTAGGTCTTTTACCTCTGCTATTCCTCGTCACCCTAATATCAGGCATTTCTTCCTTAACAGGGGTTTCATCAATTGAAATATTTTGCTTTTGTGTAACGGTCTTTTTTCCTTTGCCTTTCTTTTGTTTGTTGGATTGTGTGTTAGGGTTTAAAGATTGCATGAGCTAGCTCCAAGGCTTCTGTAATTCTATCAAAGAAGACATAACTAAAGTCTTAATTAAGACCTGATGAAGCAGACTGCTCTTAGCATTGGTGGAGAGTGACTGCACTCTCTTTGACATCTTTGTCAAGCTTTTGAGTAGAAAATAAGGCAAATTTAAGGGGTAATCGCCATTTAAATGCATTAATATCCTAATGTGGTAGATATAGACTAGTGAAAATCTACCTTTGAAAGTGATATACCTATGGATAATGATCAAAGCAGTGTGCCATTCAGGTCTAATCCAGATAGGAGGAACTCCCCTTTTCCAATTCGGATTTTTCTTATCAAGAAGTAGGAATTGATTGAAAAACTCTGTAACCACATGCTCTTTATTCCACCATCTTTCTCCTCCAACCAACAGTCTACAAGCTTTAGCAATTGTCTGTTCTGTCACTAGCATCAGCATCTTCCCGATCTCCACCTCGTGACCATCAAAGTTCAGTGCAAACTCCATGGAGACCTACTCATCGTAACCTTGAAAAGTGGTAAGGAATTCAAACCACCCGACATCTCTGAACCTTTGATCCATCTGAGGATAATCTTCGAGGAGTTTAGCACCCTCAGGTTCTAATATGACTACCTATCCGCTCCTCTTAGGTGCCATCAAAACGCAATGCTATAACTAGCGCGATTCGGGTTCCAAATTTGCCACCTGCAATCTATTAGTATATGATGTTCTTCTAATCAAATACCTACACTTAAAATTCAGCAAAATCAAACATAGAATGACAGGTTCAATATAATGATCATTGAGAATTGGGTGATTTGAATTGATTCCTTTGCGGGTACATAGAAATCCGATTAAGAAACGGTTTGAATCACTAAATGATTCCAAAATTTTGTGGGACACATGCAAACTCTCAAACCACGATCTGTGTCATCATAACGAAATTTGGGTGATGGGTGCATATAAAGGCATGATTATCTTTGTGCTACGGGAATAAGGCTATTCTTGTAGCGCTATTAATGACTTAGCATAATTTGAATTTATAAAATTCAAAAAGGAATATAAAGTGACACATCATTTAAACCATGTCTTACAACTCCAAACTTAAATAAATTGTTCAAAAACTGAAATGCAAACCATAAGACACTAAAAACAAAGATCAAAAATCCACTGGAAATAGATAATGAAGTGCAGGTAGGAAGGGTTTGGGATTAAGGTTTCTTACAAAATCAAAATCATAAATTAGAGACTAACAGGAGGAAGGAAGGGGAAAGGATGGAGAGGTCAACCCTCTCTTGATATTGGAGGATTGTATCTTCCTTTTGGAGGTTTATCCCTCCCTTTATATTTGGAAGATGTAGCTACCTTTGGAAGTCATTACTTCCCTTGAACAATAACTATTGGTTATTTCTCATATATTGTGCATGGCGTATTGTGGTGTGTTGGTGTAACTCTTCTACTATTGTTCATTTCTCATTGGATATAATTGAATATATAATCTGGTTAAAGTATAAGTTGAAAAAAAAAAAATTGTACTTGATATTGATTCACCCCCCTCTCAGTATCAACAGTTCTATAACTTTCCCTAGGTTTTCATCAACTGCATGGATTTGTGATTAGTGTGGATGATCATCTCCTTCTCTAGAGTGTAATTCTTCCATTTGTGGTAGGTTTGCATAATGAAGTACATATCCTTGTCATAGGTAGGGTACTTGTGAACTTCATTAGAGAGTGTTATGTTATGATAGGCCATCATATGTCCATGTTGAGTGAAGGATTCATTAACAACAATGCCATCAAATGTCAATGTTGAGGGAGAGATTCATCAACAACATACTCTAAAGCATATGTGCCAATATTGAAGGGCTAGTGCAAGTCTATTAGAGTGAGTATTGGTGTTCAATGAATGTGATGTTTAGGATCCTTAAATTATTTATGTTTTGACTCTATTGGGATATGTAACTCCTACTTGTCCTAATAATTTGTGAGAAGATTATCTTTTCTAATTTATTTTGTTCATTATTGGGTAGAATTCATCTCTACGAAAGAGTTTGTTTCTAGTCTTTACGAGGTTGTTAGATAGTTGGTTGTGAGAGAAATTTTCTCCAACTAAGAGTCATAGAATGGTGTGAGGTTGAGATATTTTCTCAACTAGATAGATTGTTGATGTGAGGGACCTAACCTCCCTAACCCCTCACATAGATAGAATAATATATTTCCATATAATAAAGGATGACATTAGTTAATAAGTCCTATTTAATAAATTCAAATAAGTCAATGTAAGAAGACCTAGTAGAAGCTTTCACTTCTAGAATGATCTTTAGAAGATAGAATTAGTATAAATAAGAGTAGGAGGCATGAGAAGTTTTTCCTTGATAATTATTGTAATAGAGCATTGCTCTACTAGAGGTTTCCCCCTCGAAGAGGAAAGTGAACTTTGTTTCCTATCAATAAAGGTATTATTGTGGTATTGTGGTTTCACAAATTGTGTTGTTGTGCTCTTATTATGTGCAATATCTATGTTTTCATCTATTATAATAGATCTAGTACCTTACAAGTGGTATTAGAGTACTTTCTTAGGCATCAAATTATGGGTTATTTTTTTTTAGGGTAGAGAAGTATTCTAACATCTTAAAGCTACAAAGATTTGTTGTTCAACACATAAATCCATGGTTGGGGAAGCATACATGCAAAAACTGCAAGTGGTACTTAAGCGCACATTATTGGCCACCCATGTAACCCATGTTGGTTCCCCTTCAAATGGTAGTGCATCAAACAACACCTGTATACAGATTAGCCTAGATATCTTGAAGCCCTCCATAGATAAACTAATCGGCCATTTGATTTCTATAGTGCCACCGAGAACACTCAGGAAGATACTCCCTAATACCTAGGTAGTTGGGTAGTACAACTAAGGGCATGGTCCATCCTCCTTAGTTGGTGCCCTGAGATATTGGGTTGAGTACTACTATTGGACCTCACACGTATATCAGAGAGTTATAGCATAGGGAAAACCCTTTTCTATAGAAACCCTAAATACCCTAACCCTTGGAATAGAAATAGAAACATAACAAAAAATATATATTTTTGTGCAACCTTACCTTCTGCATTTTTGGTTGCAAAGTCCCTACACATTTTTTCCTGTTAAAAATTTGGGCATTTCAACACTGCAGTATTCTTCACTTCAAAGTACAACTCCGTAGGAGTAAAAAAAAGAGTCAGGGGCCTGCCTGCACCCTTATTTGAGACCTAGCCCATTGGACTCTTTTTTTTCTCCTGGTCGCAGTGATACTTATCATTTTTCCGGATTTTTTTTCCTGTGGTCCCAACCCCTCCTGATGCCTCTACTTGGGACCTATTCCATTGGGCTCCACTTTTCATCCCGATCTCAATGATACCTATCATTTTTTATCCTTGTGTTTTCGTGGACCCATCCGCCCTTTTCCACTACATTTCTTTTCCACCTCTTCCTGTGTTTTCCCCTCACCATGGACACCACTCGCAACCAAGATCTTGTAAACCATATCACTACCCACATCGAGTCCCAAATTGACCACATGAAAGAGGAACTAAGTAAGGAAATCAATTCCCACCTTTCCATTCATCTTGCATCCCACCTTGAATCTCAACTTGACTCATTTGTTGCCAAGGTCCTGGAAAAACTTCCAATTCCTGGCCTCAATTCCTTATCTGACCCACCTTTTAACCTCAAAAGTACAATTTCCTCCAATTCCCAGCAGTTTCAGTACAACCCTTTTCATCGTGATATTTGTCTTCAATGAGTAGAGGTGAACAAATTTCATGGGTTAGGTCCCACTAGTTGGGTCACTAAAATGGAACACTACTTCTTCTTGCATGGCATCACTGATGACTTGGAAAAACTTAATTACAGTGTCCTCTATTTGGATCCTGAATGTTGACAATGGTGGCAATGGCGTAAAAAATCACGCCAAGGATATATAGCCTCAATGCATTTTGTGGTTGAACTTTATGATTGCTTTGAAAATGATACACACTCCCTGGGTCGTTTGACCAAATTGAAACAGTCTGGTACCATGGAAAATTTTATAACGAAACTTGAGCAATTAGCTTTCAGAACAAAGGGCATGTTTGATACCTTTTTTAGATAATTCTTTATCAATGGCCTCAAGGATGAAATCCGAGCCCAAGTCCTCATGACTCACCCCCAAACTTGGT
The DNA here is from genome assembly GCA_032191745.1 of Picea mariana. Lineage (NCBI taxonomy): Eukaryota > Viridiplantae > Streptophyta > Pinopsida > Pinales > Pinaceae > Picea > Picea mariana. The sequence continues at coordinate 138,273 of JASDQU010012450.1, forward strand.
TAGAAGCTACTCAATGTGCCAAGGAATCCCAACAGGTTGTTTTTTCCAACACCACAAACCTTCTTTCCCTTTACGCCTTCGCCCTCCCACTTTTGCCCCTCATCCCACTCCTCTCAAGATCCAAAAATTAACCCAGGCAAAAATGGTTGAATGCCAACTCAAGGGTCTTTGCTATAATTGTGATGAAAAATATTTTATGGGACACAAGTGTAAGGAACAGAAGTTGTCCATGGCCATATCTGAGGATGTTGTTGATGATGAGACCAAGACTTCTAATGTAGTAGAGCTCCCTAAACCAGCTCCTATCACTCTGTCATTCGATCCACCATAATTCAAACCAATCATTTCATTAAATGCCCTCACTGGCTTCTCTCCTCCCTAAACCCTCAAGCTAATTGACTACATCAAAAATCAAAAGGTCATCATTCTCATTGATAGTGGTAGCACTCATAATTTCATTCATCGACACATTTCTCAAGAAACCCATTGTTATATCCATGCAGTCAACAATTTTCAAATCATGATTGCAAATGGAGGTTCCATGAAATGTGGGGGGTGTTGTGAAAATGTGTATCTCCAAATTGTTCAGTAGAACCTAAAATCTCATATGTTTTCTATTGACATGGGTGGTTGTGACATTTTGTTGGGTGTAGAATGGTTACACAATCTCGGTCCCATCCTCATGGATTTTAAGGAATTGACCATGCAATTTGAACAAGATGGACAACAATATAAGTTCCAAGGCATCACAACAAGCTCTCCTGAGATCATTAGTTCCCATCGAATGGAAAATCTCCTCAAAAAAGGCCATTCGGGCATTATTTCCCAACTCAAGCAATTCAAGCCATTGAGATACCATATGTGCATCTTGACCTCCAATCTATCCTCTCCAAACACCAAAATAAATTTTTTTCTCCCTATGGCCTTCCCCCTTCCCGTGGTGTTCATGATCATTTCGTTCCTCTAGTTCCAAGAAATCTTCCTCCCAATGTCCGTCTGTATCATCATCCATTTTCCCAAAAGAATGAAATTGAGAAAATTGTTCAAGAATTGCTCGACATGGGAGTCATCCTCCATAGTACCAACCCACATTCTTCTCCTATGGTCATGATCCTCAATAGAAAAGGAACATGACACATGTGTCCCGAATTTCATGCTCTCAACAAACTCACCATCAAAGAAACGTTTCCCATTCATGTCATCGATGATCTATTGGATGAACTGACTGGTGCTCAATACTTTACTAAACTTGATCTTTGTTCTTTTTACTACCAGATACGTATAAAAGAGTCTAACATTCCCAAGACGACCTTTCAAACTCATGAGGGCTACTATAAGTTTTTGTTCATGCCCTTTGGTTTGTGCAATGCCCCCTCTACTTTCCAAAGTCTCATGAACCATGTATTCCATCCTTTTCTCTGTCGTTTTGTCCTAGTTTTCTTTGATGATATTCTCATCTACCGTAAAACATGGACAACTCATCTTTCCCATGTGGATCAAGTTCTCTATCTCCTTTCTCAGCACCAACTTTTCCTCAAATAATCTAAATGTGCCTTTGGAGCCTCCAAAGTGGAGTATTTGGGTCATATTGTTGGCAAGGATGGTGTAAGGGTGGATCATAAGAAAATTGAAGCTATGCGAGTTTTCTGGGTTTAACGGGATATTATAGAAATTTTGTTAAGAATTATGGAAAAAATGTAGCACCTCTCACTGCTCTCCTTAAAAATAATGCTTTCAATTGGACACCTATAGTTGATCAAGTCTTCCATGCTTTGAAAGAGACTATGTGCACAACTCCTGTCATGACCCTTCCCAACTTCAAAAACACTTTTGTTATGGAATGTGATGCATCTAAGAAAGGAATTGGTGCAGCTCTTATGTAAGAAGGACGACTAGTGACCTTCACCAGCAAACAACTTTTGGAGCACCATTTGGGCCAATTAGTCTATGAAAAGGAAATGTTGGTTATTCGTCATGTTGTGGATCTCTGACGTCCTTATCTATTGGGCCAATGCTTCCAAATTAAAACATAACATCAGAGCCTCAAGCATTTTCTAGAACAATGAATTTCATCCCTAGAGCAACAAAAATGGGTCACCAAGCTCTTTCGTTATGATTATGAGATAATTTACAAAAAGGGGAAAGAAAATGTGGCTGTTGATGCTCTTTCCTGGAAGTATGAATAAGAAGCATCACTTTTTTCTTTCTCCTTCATTGTACCCAATTGGATCCAAGATGCTCGCTAGGAATGGATGGAAGACCTTAAACTTTATGGCATTATCCAAGAGTTGCAAGCCAATTATCCAATTTCTCCAAGGTTTTCTTGACACAATAACGAGCTTTGCTACAAAGTTCATTTGTATCTTAGAAAATAGTCGCAAATCAAATCTACGGTGCTTTCAAAGCTTCATGCCTCCCCACCGTTGGGCATTCCAGATTCACCAAAACCTATGAAAGGGTGAAACGTTCTTTTTTCTGGGATGGTATGAAACATGATGTCTGCACCTTTGTGGCTAAATGTGATGTTTTTCAACGAAATAAGGGAGAAACATTCAAGACACCGAGAACACTACAACCGCTCCCAATTCCATCGACCATTTGGCAGGATATTTCTATGGACTTCATTGTTGGATTACCTAAATCAAGCAATAACTCAGTCAACATGGTCATAGTTGATCATCTTTCCAAATATGCTCATTTTTGTGCATTCCAACACCCTTTCACAACATCCATGATGGCTCAAATTTTCATGGATAATATCTTTAAGCTTCATGGCATCCCTCATTATATTGTCTCTGATAGAGATCCCACTTTTACCAACAATTTTTGGCAAGAGTTGTTCTGTCTCCAGGGCACCCAATTGCATCTCAACACTGCCTATCATCCTCATACAGATGGCCAAACTAAAGTTGTCAACAAGTGTCTAGAAACCTATTTGCGGTGTTTTGAATCTGAACGACCGACTCAGTGGACCCAGTGGTTACCCCTTGTTCAATGGTGGTATAACACATCTTACCTTACTGCTACTCGCATGACTCCTTTTGAAGTAGTATATGGAAAAAATCCCCCTTCGGTTCTCTCCTACATGCCAGGTGTATCGAAGGTTCAATAGGTTGACAACAATCTTGCAGTTCATGAGGCCATTCTCCACACTCTCAAAACAAATTTGTCCATGGCTCAAAATCGCATGAAGCAATAAGCAGATCAAGGTCGTTCTGAACGAGAATTTGTTGAATGGGACTAGCTTCTTCTTCTTCTATAACCCTATAAGCATAATTCACTAAAACCAGACCACTGTCAGAAAATTGCTTCCAAATTTTATGGTCCTTATACAATTCTCAAGCAAGTGGGGAAGTTGGCTTACCAGTTAGATTTTCCCATTCATTCTAAGCTCCATATTGTTTTTCATGTCTCGTGCTTAAAGATGGTGATTGGTACTAAGTGTGAAACTCAAACCACTCTCCCTGAGTTGGATGAAGAAGGTTTCACTTGATTACAGCCACAAGTAATCTTAAACCAACACGAGGTTGCCTTTATTAGCGCACCATCAAGGAAGTGTTAATGCAGTGGAAATATACAACTCCAGAAGATGCC
>JASDQU010012450.1:150708-163110 GCA_032191745.1 Picea mariana
TATAATTGGTTGATAGCTGGTGTGAAACCTGTTCTAATTTACAGGCTTTATCATAGCAATCAGATTTGACAAGACAAGTGGCATTCGTCTGGGGAAGGGAAAGCAGCGGTGAAATAATTATGTCGTCGCATAATTAATCCGGCTCCCGATTGACATCATGCCGTAGCATGTACAGTTTCCATCGAAATACCATTTTTTTGCCCAGAGGTTTGCATTATTGTTCTGTTTTTAAATCTAAGATAATGTGAACGGGCTCTCCGATATAATTGCTATGCCATGCATTGTGTCGACAGCCAAGCCGATCTGCCTTCTAATATTGTTGTTTCATATTCCTTTCTCGGTTCCTGTTGCTCATCAATTGTTCTGATTTTGGAATCTCAGGTGTTCCATTGGAAGTAGGAATAGCATATTTGCTCAGACGAAGTACAAGGAGCTCCCATATTTTCTCAGTCGTGTAGAGATATCCTTCTCTGAAAGCGCTAAATGGAAATGGCTGCTACAAAAAGACAGCCCAGGATACTTACTTTACTTGTATGTGCCATTCTATTTCTCAGTACTGCAAACGCGATTCGATCCCTGGCAACAGGTTTTCTCACTCATTCCATTGTCTCGCCATACTTGTCTTTATTTTTGTTGTTAGTAATCCCCCATCACTGCTCATAAATCCGAAGTTAACAGGCTGAAGAGTTTAAAATAGGCGTTTCTTTTCCTTTTTTCTGCATATATTTAGTTCTTTAAGAATCTAAAATCAGATTTCCCGTTGTTTTCGTTTTAATCTTTCTAGAAATTGTTGTCAGGCGGCTATATTTATTGTTCCAGTGTCATTAATTCTTATGTTTTGATTGAACCCCAACAAATTTGGATTTTATATAGTTACTACCTTAGATCCTCTAACACTAGAAACAAACTGCGGTAACGTAAGATATTGCCGTAAAAATAATCACAGATTGTGTTTATGGATTCATTCTGTTATTATTGACAAGAGTACAGGAATTGTTGTTATTTATGAAGTCATAGAAACTTATGATCTATTAAAAATCATTATTATGGGGTCTATCTCTGCATTAGGGAAAGCTAAAGCAGCTTTAGTCTTCTGCTTGCAGATAAGAATCATATATTGAAGGAGATGTGCATCTTGACAGAAAAATCAACAGACCAGAATGTAAGTGCAAGGAGGCCTACTTTTGAGATTTCCTTTTGTTGATGATTATTTTTCATTATCTTCCTTAACCTCACACAGAGTTCTTCTCACCATGATATGATTTTGCAGTTGCCCACAGGCGGTCCTAAAACTGAGCAGCATGCAGATCAAGGGCCACAGATGAATGGTTTTGAAGAAAACTGAAACGCTTTCGATGAGGAAGAAGAATGCTTGATGAGACGCACACTAGCTGCTCATGTGGACTACATCTACACTCAGGAGCACAACCCATAAGGCTCAAAAACCCTAACCTATATTCCTTACTGTACTTGCAGTAAATAAGGATTAATTGTGTATTGGAGAAATTCAATATGTGAAAACCCACTAATTCCGTCTTCATGTTCAGATACTGGGATTGCAATTTATGTACAGATATCACAGAGCCTTCCATTTCACAAATTTGAGCGTTCAGAGTTCTGCGAACTTGGCCTGTATCTTATTAATGTAAAAAATAAAATGATGTTAGAAACAGTGGGATTGTTATTGGGATCGGATTGTTTTAATTCCCAGGGCTCATTTTTATTCAACGGATTGTTTATTTTGCTTTGCAGATTAGTTTAAAAATATATGTATGATTTATTTTGCTTCTTAGATTAGGTTAAGAATATGTGTATTAGGTTAAGAATATGTGTATACTGCTTGGAGGTCATAGGTTCAATATTAGGTAATAGGTTCAAATGTAGAGATGGAAGTCATAGGTTCAAATATATAGAGGGTAGGGTATGTATATCTTTATAGATTCAAATACAGAGGGGTGGGGTATGTATATCTTCATAGATGGAGATGGAGCAAACACTGAGATGGAAAAATCTATGATAGAAAACAAATGCACAAAAAACAACATTTCATTGTCTAGTAATTGGACTTAGATCTCAATGTCTTGATCTCTAAATTACTTCAACTAGTAGATTTATTGTTTCTTCCTCCCTTTCCTTACTCATCAATCTTTTGTGCCTCCTTTAGTTGAACCTCTTTTGATTCCTAAGAAAACCCAAAATATTGAATCACCCTTGTAGCCCCTATGGCCTTGCATGCAGACAATGATTCACTCCCAAATAAATTTTTCTCTCAACCCTATGTAGTGTTGATTTGGAAAAAGGCACACCAACAATAAGAGGAGGAGGAAGTAGAAGAAGAAACAATTGCAAAGAGTGTTGAATTGGAAAAAGGCACACCAACAATAAGAGGAGGATGAAGTCAAAGAAGAAAGAATCCCAAAGAAAAGTAGGAGGAAAACAAACAAGGCCCTTTAATTCCCTAATTATGTTTTATATATACCTAATCATGTGTTGTAGATCCATAATTTGGCCACAAATGTCCTTAATTAGGACACATGGATACCTGTTAGGCCCTAAAGATACAATCAATCTTTGTAATTCCAAAAATGGGCTATGTAGAGCCACAATTAGGCCCTAAATATATGGATTAAGGGAACACTCCATGGTTTATATCTTTAAACTAGGGATTTGGACATAAGGGCATCATTTTTATACCTACTCCTTCAAATTTGGATTGTATTCCACCCTCACGAAAAAAACTTCCTTTCTACAATGCATGTCTTATAGTTTAGGGCCTTCTATATGGCTTCTAAGCCCAAAAAGCATTAATAATAAGAAAAATCACTATTTTTTGTCCCAACCCATGTATTGGACCACAAGAACCATCCATGTTGCATCCTAACCTTGAAATTGGGTTCATTTTCCCTTTGTAGAGAAAATATTGGACCTCTAGGGCCCATATTATGGTCTAGGGACTCATATATGTCTTATGAGCCTCAAAATCATGGATTAGGGACTAAATCCTATGTTTTCAACCCCAAACCATGGTTTTGAACTATAAGAACCATTTCTATTGTGCACAATCCTTGAAATTTTATTTCTAATCCTCCTACAGGGCATACATTTCACTTGCAAACCATGTAACATCATTCAAAGCCACATGAACGGCCACTAAGCCATGTGAATCATGTTTTTTCCCCTTTGAAGTTCAATTTTAGGATCCTTTTAGGAATAAATTCATTGAAAACTACGAAGGAAATATTGATAAAAAAATATGGCACAATTGGGATCCATAAGTTGTAATGTGTGTATCTCATAGTGATTAAGTGGTCTTTGAAAGGAACCACATGTTTTGGGTGAGCATCGTGAAAATCACCTGCTAGCTAAAGTTGGTCAAAGGCATGGTGGGTTAATTTTTTTCTATTGAAATGGGCACTTGTAAAATGAGTTTTTGGTGTAATTATGGAAATAAGATATGTGAGAAAGGTTGTGGTCATTTTCCATGGAGATATTCAACATAGTGTATTGCATGCCAAACAAAGGAAAAAAGATTCCCTCCCCTTATTGAAGCAGCCTTGTAGGATCCTTGCAAAGATAAGAGTCTTGAATGCTACCAAGATCCTACCAATCAAATGATGCAAGATAAGAGTCTTGAAAGCTACCAAGATCCTACCAATCAAATGATGCAAGATAAGAGTCTTGAAAGCTACCAAGATCCTACCAATCAAATGATGCTTGGGCCATAAGGGCCATCATTTTTACACCTAATCCTTCAAATTTGAATTGTATTCCACCCCCAGGAAAAACATTCTATCTACAAAGCATGTCTTATAGTTTAGGGCCTTATATATGGCTTCTTAGCCCAAAAAACATTGATACTAAGATAATTCTCTAGTTTTTGGCCCAAACCATGTCTTGGACCACAAGAATCATTCATGTTGCATCCTAACCTTGAAATTGGGTTCATTTTCTCTTTGTAGGAAAAATATTGCACCTTTAGGGCCTATATTATGGTGTACGGATTCATAATTGCTATCATATTCCCTTGAAATCAACATCATTTCATTGTCAAAGAGTGGCATTTTATTCATTGACTTTATATCATTATCACGACATGGAGTTCTTCTATCTATTCTTATGCTATTTGGGGAATTTGGTCCATAAAGGTTACATATGATGGGTAAATGATTTAAAAAATAAAAAAAAATTATCTCTAATCTTAAACAACATTTAAGAAAAACACATAATGGGATAACCATACCAACCAAGTTATGAACATGTAACTTAAAAGGGTCACGACCTCCCGAAGATTTTAGTCACCTTATAACTCCTAATAAATATTCCCTAGTCTTTTCCTTATTTATAACATTTCCTCTTATAACTACCTCTCATTATCGAAACATGTGTTTATTTAAAATAATGATGATGAAATTAAAGCACCATAACATCTAATAATATCATATATCATCATAATGCATCATAAAATGTAATCTTGTCCATGAAATGATTGAAAACAACCACATTGTAAATCTATCAACATATAACTAGCCATTGAATAATAGAAAGTGGCCATAACTTTGTATATCTATTGCTAAAGAAAATATGAGTATATCAATTTGGTACCATATGCTACTAAAATTGATCAATAATAGGCTATAATATAACATCTACCACCAAAAATATAAAAATCGTACTAACAAAAATGTTCATCATAACTATGAATAACAATGTAAGTCCCATACCATATAGAAATATAGAAATAGAGTCTCAATTAAGAATAAGGAATCCTTGGAACATCTTCCAAAAAGACAAAGAATATACAATACATGGGGAAACATATTTTTCATCTGTATCAAAATTGGTAATTTGTTGTGTAACCTTAGCATAGATTATCTAAGCCCAATAAAAAGAGTCACATTTTTCATTATGATGTGAAAACATAAGAAATAGAATGTGGGAATTTAGGGGTAGATTTCTACCCTTCATGTGTACAAGAATCTAAGTTATATCTTTATACCTCTGAGCTAGGACAAATAGGTCATACATATCCTTTGTTATGAACTCTCGTAGTGGTTTAATCTCCAAGAGTCTATTGATTCATATGCATCGTCATTTTAACTTAAGAATCTCTTCATATGCGAGGAACCCAACAGTTCTTTTGACTTAAGAATCTCTTAAGAATCAATTTGTATTAAGAATCTCTTCACATGCGAGGAAGCCAAAATTTCTCTCAATGCATATGTGGTTGAGTGTGTGTTGGAATTGCCTTATTTTTTTCCCTAACTGGTTCTCTTTCATTTTCAAAGGATTCCAGGCTCCAATAAATAACCTCCCAAAGGTTTAAAACATTGAGAACATAAGATGATTATATAATACATGATGTCAATGAAACATCCTACTCCCTATAATCCTCTAGCATAATATTATGGTTATCATAAATTGAAGACCAATGATATTGTCACACTTGGGATGCCCTAGCACTAATAGTGTCCCCAATAGAAACACCTTTTTTTCTTCAAAGTATTTTCTACTATGCCATCAAAATAAGCATTTGACGAACTTGGCACATTGGATATTTCTTGCGATACATGTTAAGGCTTGAAGATTTGATTCAATGCATGCAATAACTAATTTGCAACCTTTATATTAATTGAACATTTTGTGTTTTTTTTTAATTAATTGTATTTCTCATGAACACTACTAGGTGTCATTTTCATATAGGTACGAGTCTTTGCATAACAACTCCATCACATTCTCAGGTTGTACAAATGTTTCACTCTTATCGGTGTACTTGATCATGTTGGCTTCCCTTGGGATTCTAGGATGTTGCAATTGCATGATGTTTTACCATGTCTTCAAGATACAAGTGTTGACATGATAAATGATAACACCTCAAGGAAAACTCCTTCTTGTGGAGGTTTTTACATAATCTCCATTCCCTGCGGAGTTTTTTTTTCCAATTTCCTAAGTACAAGGATACATTTTGAAAAATTTATTACATAGGTAAATATAGAAACAAAACACGATGATGCAATCATTTCAAAGAATGATTGATGTGGTGACAAAATAGCTAAACAAACAAACTAGTGGTGATTTAGTTTTGAGTGAAGATTCTATCCATGTCAAATTGCGGTGCATATAGAAATAGTTTGAAAACATTTCAACATTGGCCCCATTCACAGGTCATTGTTGCCCGTGTCTAGTCCTAGTATAATCTCTTTTAGCTGTTTCTTTTAAAATCCGTTTGAGATGCATGTTCCTACATCTAGTACCTCAAGGGAATGTAATAACATGGATAAACAAGTACTTGATAAATTTCACAAGCTTCATCAATTATTCATTGTCTTTGTTTTTTGCTCTCACCTAAGTACTTTTTTGTTCTCATCTAAGTACTTTTTTGCTCCATAAAGAATGTTAGTATGAAATCATTATTTAAATATGAAATCTCATCTGATGCCTTCTTATTGCCACCAAACTCATGGGCCTAATTGGCATGATGTTGGTTTTGAGTGACATAGGAGATGAATATAAATAGCATGACCATGACGATGGGTATGTTGGGAGTTCCATCCATGACATTAATCCGAGAAATTTCAAACAAAACGAGGATGAGATCCGATATAAATATTGGGTGTGTGAGTCATGTTTGAGTTTGGAAACCCTCCCATATCGTCAAGGAATGTGAACAATCTATCCATGTAAAATTTTAGTGCATACAGAAACAATTTGAAAATTTCAACGTTGGCCCCATTCACAGGTCACTATTGCCCATGTCTAGTCTTAGTACAATGTCTTTTAGTTGTTTCTTTTAAAATTTGTTTGAGACGCATGTCCCCTCATCTAGTATTGAAATGGCATGCAATAACATAAAAAAAATAACAAATTGATAAATTGCACAAGCTTCATTAGTTATGTCTTGTCTTTGATTTTTGCTCTCATCTAAGTACTTTTTTGCTCCATAAAGAATATTAGTACAAAATCATTATTTAAATAAAAAATCCCATCTAGAGTCTTCTTCTTTCCACCAAAATCATGGGCCAAAGTCCCATGTTTTCGAATAGTTTCGATGAAGATGTTATAACAATGACAAACATCATGTTCACTAAAAATTCGTTGTTGCAATACTATGACAACAATGACGACATTTACGATGACGAAATTTATTGATAATTCCAGGTGGGAATGGATGCCTATGGGCATGAGTTTGATGGTAGTTATCAAAGAAATTTCACAAATGAAAATCCTTCACAACTACATTTGAACCCAAAATCCGACGGCATCCTCCGACGCCACCCAAAAAGTTGGCCTTGTTGTTGGATTTTACCTTTAAAAATGGTAATTTTCTTGTTTTTGTTTTTTATATTGGACACTCCCATACTGTTATTGCATGTTTCTAGTCTAACCATGTCAAATTTTATTCCATACAAGCACAAATTGAAAAAAATTCAGTGTTGGCTCCATTCACATGTCACTTATAAGCAGGGTCAAGTACATGAGCAGGTGTGCCTTATTTTTGGGTTTTGATAGATAACCAAAGAACATTTGATTTTCAAATTGTTTGTTTGATTCATATTTGAGTCCAAAATCCATCCCATACTATCAATGCATGCATCTAGTCTAACCATGTCAAATTTCAGTCCATACAAGTACAAATTGAAAAAAAATCAACATTGGCCCCATTCACAATAATTATTCTATAGGCTTGTTATTTGATTATCGAATTGTTTCTGCGAGTCATGTTTGAGTCTGGAAACCCTCCCATACCTTCAATGCATGCATCTAGTTTAACCATGTCAAATTGCAGTCCATACAAGCACAAATTGAAAAAATTTCAACGTTGACCCCATTCACATGTCACTTATATGTGACGGTTTCAAGTACATGAGAAGGAGCACCTTATTTTTGGGTTATGATCAAATAACCAAATATTTGATGAAATAGTATTTGATCTTGTATATTCGTAGAGGATTCAGGAATATTCATATTGAAATTTGATGTCAAATTTATGTATTGATTCATCTAGTCCTTCACATTAATTAGTCTATAGGCTTGTTGTTTGATTGTGTGAGTCATGTTTGAGTCTGGAAACCCTCCCATACCATCATTGTATGTGTCTAGTCTAACCATGTAAAATTTCATCCCATACAGGCACAAATTGAAAAAATTTCAACGTTGGCCCCATTCACATGTCACTTATAAGTGGGGTCAAGTACATGAGCAGGAGCGCCTTATTTTGGGGTTTTGATAGAATAACCAAATAATATTTTATTGTTGACTTGTTTTTTTGAGTCATTTTTTAGTCTGGGAACCCTCCCATACCTTCAATGCATGTTTTTTGTCCTAGCATGTCAAATTTCAGTCCATACAAGCACAAATTGAAAATTTTTCAAAATTATCCCCATTCACATTAATTATTCTACAAGCTTGTTGTTTAATTGTCGAATTGTTTGTGTGCATCATGTTTGAGTCCAAAATCCCTCCCATACCGTCAATGCATGCATCTAGTCTAATCATGTCAAATTTCAATCTATACAAGTACAAACTGAAAAAATTTCAATATTGGCCCCATTCACATTAATTATTCTATATGCTTGTTGTTTGATTGCCAAATTGTTTGTGTGAGTCATTTTTGAGTCTGGAAACCCTCCCATACTGTCAATTCATGTGTCTAGTCTAACCATGTCAAATTTCATTACATACAAGTGCAAATTGAAAAAAATTCAATGTTGGCCCCATTCACATGTCATTTATATGCATCGGTTTCAAGTAGATGAGCAGACGCACCTTATTTTTGAGTTATTAAATAGTATATAATAACGAACTAGATGAAATAAACATAATTGTGCATTAACCTTATCGAGATTCTCTTTGTTTTGATATTTTTTTAATATTCTCTACTGAATAGGGCCAACCACGTGAAGGTGGGTGCTGATCTGCCCCTCCACCCCTCACGTCACTCTCAATTCCCCAAAACCCGACAAAATCTAAGCATTAGAAAATAAATGATTTTTTTTTGTCATAATTAAGAAACATCTCATAGAACATATACTAACATACTAGAAAATGGCATAATTAAACTTGAACACTAATTTATACAATAATATACTAATACAAGTCAATAATTCTATCAATATTAAATATATATATATATATATATTAAGGCATATCTCGTACACTTCAAGTCCACATCTGTTTAATCCATTGACGTAGAACAACCAACACCTAGACATAGAAAAATCGATGACAATGCCTTATTAGTTGAATATTCGACGATCGTCGGGGACAATTAAAAAAAAAAAAAACAAGAAAATAACAATTTTTAAAGGCAAAATATGATGACAATGCCAATTTTTTGGGTGGCGCCAGAGGATGTCGTCATATTTTGGGTTCAAATGTAGTTGTGAATCCTACTTCTTGCATAATTTCTAGCCTTGATGTTCTCACATATAATAGGCTTCCAATCATTGACCTATACAATGCTTAATTTTCTTCCAGAGATTAATAATTTTTGCTCAATTTACAACCTGTAACCATAGGTGTGTTGATTGGTGTACAATATCCCATTCTTAATTTCTTCAACATTTCCTTGATGTAATTTATTTTCCATATGAATATTGCTTTGTTAGATTGAGAAATTTGTAATCCAAGAAAGAATAGTGGTTCACGAAGCATAGACATCTCAAATTCCTTTTGCATTTATATAGCAAACTCTTAGCACATTTTGTTCATACTAGTTCCAAAAATAGTACAGTCTACATAAAACACAATAATCAACTGATTTTATGCTACTATCTTGATGTAGAAATTACTATCAACAATTCCTCTTTTGAAGCCTTATTGTTGTAGATATTTATAAGTCTTGAATACTAGACTTTAGCCCATAAAGTGATTTCTTCAGTTTTCACTAATGATCCTTATTTTATGATAATAGGAATCCTTATGGTTATTCAATGTATACTTTTTCCTCTAAACTTCCATTGAGAAAAGAGGAATTGACATCCATTTGACAAATTTTGAAGTTCTTGAAACATGCAAATGCCAAAAACATTATGATAGCTTCTAGTCTAGAAACCAAAGAAAAGGTTTATTCGAAATCAATACCTTCAACTTGAGCATATCCTTTACAAACCAATATTAATTTATTTCTTATTACTTTCCCATCTTCATTCAACTTGTTCCTAAAACCCCACTTGATGCCAATTACATTTTTATCTGTTGGTATTGGAACAAGTTCCCATGTTTTATTCTTCTCAATTTGATTCATCTCTTCTTTCACAACATCAATCCAATGCTTGTCTTTGCTAGCTTCTGTAAAATTATTAGGCTCTATTTTAGATAGCAAGGAGAAGTTTGCATATTCTAGTGCACTAGCTAGTCTTCTTCTAGTTTGAACTCCTGTATATTTATCACTAAGAATAAGATTTTATGAATGATTCTTTCAGACAAATATAGATGGTATCTTTGTATCTTGGCATTCTGTTTCTTTTTCTTCATTTTTTTCTCTTTCTTCTTCTTTTTCTTCTTTTCATATTGGATCATCTACTTCAAAATTTACTTGTGTTTTCACTTTCTGGTGCCTTGCTTCATCAACTTTTACAATGGCACTCTCTACATTTGTGTGTCATGTTGTATTGTAACATTTGTAATATTTACTTCTTAATGAATAACCAAGAAATATAGCTTTATCATCTATGGATTCAAATTTTCTCAAATCTACTTCATCTCTCTTTATGTAGCACTTTCTTCCAAAAAAATTGAAGTATTTCATAGTTGTTGGTCTACCTTTCCATAATTCATAAAGTGTTTTGTTGTTGTTCACTTTGATTTTCCCTCTATTCAAATTCTAAACTGCGGTGTTGATTACTTCTCTCCAAAATATGTCTGATATCTTTTCTTCATTTAACATTGTTCTTTCCATCTCTTGTATAGACGATTTTTAATTTCTACCACTCCATTCTGTTGTGGAGATATTGCAGTTGAGAAATGTCTTTTTATCCCATGATTCTCACAAAATTATTCATATTTATTTGAGATAAACTCACATCCTCTGGAAGATCTCAAACACTTGATTTTCAAATTAGTTTTGTTTTCAACCAAGGCTTTGAATGCTTTGGACTTCTCAAAAGATTCATATTTTTCATTTAGGAATGTCACCCATGTCATTCTAGAATAATCATCAATGATCAACATGAATTAATTTTCTCCTTGTAGACTTTGTCTTCTTGTAGTCCCACAATGATCTTTATGAATGAGGTCCAATGGCTTCGTTTCTAAATACTCCTTTGATTCACTGCCACCTCCATGTCTTCCTTCATAGCATATATCATAGTCTCATGTGCCACACAAATACCTGAGTACTCTCTTGACAACAATCCAGTGCTCCTTTCTAGGTGTCGACATGTACCTTCTCAACACTCCCACTACATGGGAAATGTCTAGTCGAGTGCATACCATCACATACATTAGACTACCAACAATTCTTGCATAGGGAATACGTGCCATGTCCTTTATTTATTCCCGTGTATTTGGACATTGTTCAACAATAATCCTTGCTCCCACAGGAATAGGCACCTTCACTAGTTTACAATCCTACATGTTGAACCATTTCAGAATTGTTTCAATATACTTCGTCTAATTCAACCAAAGCTTTCTAGTGGCTCAATCTTTGTTAATCTCCATTCCTAGAATGAAGTTAATTGCACCGAGATCCTTCATGTCGAACTTGGAGGATATTTGCTTCTTCACCTCCTTTATTGCATCCATGTTGTTTCCAATCAACAACATGTCATCGATATACAAAGATACATATATGAAACACCCACCTTATTCCTTAGAATATATGCATTGATCAATGTTGCTTATCACAAATCTCAAAATAAGGATGTATGTGTCGAACTTCTGGTACCACATCCTTGGCGATTTCTTTAAACCATAGAGGGATATTTTCATTTTTCACACCAACTCTTGCTTTCCCTTTACTACAAATTCTTCAGGTTGTTTCATCTAGATTTCTTCTTCCAAGTCCCCATGTAGCAATATTGTCTTCACATCCATATTTTCTATTTCTAGATCAAATTTTTCAGCTAGAGAAATTAGTACTCTAATGGAAGTTAGTTTTGCAACAGGAAAAAAAATCTCACCAAAGTCGACTCCCTCGACTTGGGAATAACCTTTCGCTACCATTCGATCTTTGAACTTCTCGAATTGTCTTGCAACATTCATCTTCTTCTTGAATACCCATTTGCTATCGATGAGATTTCTTCCACTAGGTAACTTGACTAAATCCCATGTCTCATTCTTGTGCAAGGATTCCATCTCTTCAACCATGGTGTCCTTCCATAGTCTACCCTCTGTCGAGTCGCCTGCCTCACCGACTGACTTGGGCTCATCATCGATGGAAGTTAACACGAATGCGGAATGGAA
>JASDQU010012451.1:15187-52652 GCA_032191745.1 Picea mariana
CCATCATTCTACTTCTACTTCAAGGTGATTGGACGGGGCAAGGACAGGTGGTTGTAGCCACCATTCGATTGTAGTCGGAGAACGTAGGGGGTTGTAGCCTCCTTCTGGTTGTATCCAGAGAATTGGGGAGTTGGAGCTTCCCTCAGGTTGTAGCCTGAGAAACTAGGGGGTTGGAGCCTCCTTACAGTTGCAGCTGGAAAACAAAGGAAGTTGGTGCTTCAAATGAATGTAATTCTTCAAGACATATAAGAAAAAGAATTATGTGGTTTTCTCCCGATTTGGGTTTCCACATAAAACACTAGTGTATTGTGTATGTGTGTGTTTGTTCATTTATTCATTGCTTATTTACTCTGTAGTTATTGGATGATAAGGCTTCATTGATATAACACTTGGATTATATGCTTAAAAAGGATTAAATTGCTCTATTACTGATTCACCCCCCTCTCAATAATCCAACAATCATCACAAGACTTCATCTTCCCTTGGAATTGTTCCCTTATTCACTTCATCTTCCCTCTGAAATTTGTTTCCAAGATTGTGCTAAGAGATCACAATATTGAGTTATGAAAATGGGAGGTCCTTAATGTGTATTTATACCCTTCCAAGTGCTTCCTTTACTTAACTTTAGGGTCAACCTATAACTTCTTGTTTGCAACACTTTTTAGGGGCAAATTTTACATAATCATCTTTAAGAGGGCATATCTCCTCAACTGTGAGGAACCATGTGGTGTGCCACCTACCATTTGAAACAGCTTGATGAGGACTATCAATCCATGGAGGATTTGCATGCATTTGTGATGTCCTTCATACTCTTTTTCTTCAATCAATTTTGGGCTTCATGACCACCCCTTTGGGGCTTCCAAACCATATTTTCAAGGCTTCTTGACCATACATTGTAACTTATTTTCTTCACACCCAGGACTTCCTGTAGGGTTCTTCAAAGTGTCTTCCTATGAGGGTCATGCTTATAGCTACACCATAAGGGGACCACTTTGGAGACACCTTCAAATGAACCCATCACTTCTAGGGGATTTTGGACCTACTTTGGGGCTTCTTCTAGGGTTGACATCAATGACAACCAAGTTTCCAACAATCTCCCCCTTTGGCATTGATGGTAACACTTATACTCCCCTTTGTTGAGGAAAAGATATGAAATAATCTTACTCAAGCATTTTCAGACTCTGTTTGGCTAGAGCAAAGAAGAAGGGAATATCACCCTATGTTTATAGCCAACGAAAATAACATCCTAACTCACAAGTATTAATTACGAGTGCTTAGGCTAGTCTTTTATCAACAAAATGCTTGCTAGAAATTTAAGTTTTATGTAATTTTCTGAACATATCAGTAGCTGAAATAGATGTAAAGATAGAAGTAAAGTTACCAATATGATAATCAAGACAAATGAGGCATAAAGCAATCCTTTATTTCATTCAAATTCACCAAAGAGTCATTTTCTTTACAAAATCTCATGTAGAAATTTTGGGCCAAAGTCAAACTTAGACATCCCCAATGGAACATACAAAAGGACCTCTGAAAAAAAACCAAAACTGAACTCTAAAAGCTAGATCAACTTGCCACAGATCGTTGCCCACTCGACTATGCACAATAGCCTTTGTTAGTCATGAAAATTAATTCACAAACAGACAAGTCTACACAGACTATCAAAGATAGATCAACACGTCTGAAAAACAAGTGTATGAATGATGTGATTCAGCCCTGAATATTGTTGTCTACAATAAGACCCTGCTATCATAAAAGAGAATTAGGCTTGTGATGAATAATGAATGAATGAAAACTGAACTATCTCAACATAAACTCAAAGAGCAAACCTTAGTATGCTTCTGCTTCTATCCTCCCCATGTTCCTCCCTTTCCTTTTTCTTTTAAACAAATTAGAATAGGTTGAAGTAGTTGAACCAACTCATTAGTTAAGTTAATTTAAAGACTCAACTAACTTTAGTTAAGGGGAAGAGTAATAATTATAATAAGGGTTATAATAAATAATAACTAGTAGGTGGGACCCCTTGTGATTCCCATTAGCTTATGATAATCATAACATAACTATTAGTTAAGAAAACCACACCTCCTTGTGACTCCTATCCATATCTTCACATTTGTTAATTTAGCCCATGATATTTTGAATTATTTTCAAAAAAAACATTACTCATATATCCACAATAAAACATATTGTCCAAACATTCCTAAAGTCAACTGTCACCAATAATAGATAAAATAAAACTCAAAATCCATATTTTCCAGTTGTGAGGCCATCTTTTGTGAGGCCATCTTTCCTTTGTTGATGTTATCATCCTTTAGTCCTTCTCTTTGACAGAGGCGTAATAGGCTTATGTTTTTAGCCTTTTATTCGAATAGCTCATCCCTGCATGCATGATTGATTAGCAAATGATCTTTTAATTAACCATACATGAAAACTCTTTTAAAATATGAAATGGATCTTGGCTCAGCAATATATCAGACTCATGCAATCCAATCCATACAAATTATTTTACTGTTTATCAATGAGCAGAGGGTGAAAAAAAAGGTTCTAGGATATGCGAGGGGTTTGTATTGAGCGAAACATAATATAATGAGGGGGGAAAAGAACATGGTTATTGCTCAATGATAACAACAATCAACTGTGAAGCAAACCAATAAAACATCAATGTAATATAAACAAGACACTGCCACTTTCTATTGCTTTAACACCGAAATTATCTTGACTATAATCAATCTTAGAACAAGGAGTGAAAAATGAATATGGGAAGGCAAAGGGATTTTTAATTATCGGAAAAAAGAAATAATTGAAGGGAAGAAGAATGATTATTGTTCATGAAATTAATTAAGTGATCCATAAAACATTCTGCAAAAAGAGACGCACCAACCAACAATCATCGTGACCAAATAATAATCACTGTGTATTTAACTAGTTCATTGTTCATAATCAAATATCCAACACAGTGCCATCACAAGATAGTATGCATTCCACGCAATCTGTAAAGGGGTTATGTTCCTTTCATTTATATACCTTGCATCTTAAAACAATTTTCACACAATAACCAATCCCACTTTGTTTACCATCAAAATCAACCATTGCCCATACCTTTACTTCAATCAACAAATATACTCAAAGTCATGTTCCCAAAATTTACAATGAAGTCACACTATCACTGCAATCGGGCCTGTCATTTAAATGCAGTGATATTCATTAAACATATATAAGGGGAAGTCAACCAATAATCCAGATTAAATTGCAAAACCTGAATTTACATTTAAACAAATAGACAGCAGCCACCATTCCAATGCAAGATATGCATAGAATAACTCAATCATGCAAGTGTAACTCTGTCATTGTATATGCCCAATTCAATGTGACTCTAAAAGTTGGGCCATCCATCCAATACGACGAGGTATCAACAACATGTTTGTCTCAACAAATGATCGGATTGCAACAAATCATGCTTAAAACTCTATGGGTATCCCTGAGTGTGAAACCCAAGCTATCCATATTATTCACAGTGCGCAACCACTAAAACACCACGATGCAACATCTCCATTTTACAAAAAAAACACACAGTCAAAGTAATAACTCAACCCATCGTGTTGATCCATCACTCTAATATAATATTCCTTTGATTTAGTCAAACTGTAATCAACTACACTGTGAAAAACTTGGCCTATACAATCAGACAATTCTAAACATACATTGGACGTAGTTCCTACAGTCATCCTGGTTGTAATAACCATTCAGCCCTAAAATAAACTAACAGTTACAATGACCATTTATTCGTTGTGTAAAAACACCAAACCTACGAATGCGGTATGCGTGAGCGTTATTTAGCAATTGTAACCAATGCCAAATCAAACATCCAAATAATCTTGGTGCAAAAGACAGTGACAGTGTATCAATCGATCAACCAATTCAATGTTGAGCTTAAACTTGGACTGTCGGAAAAATCAACCACCGACCTACCATGTTGTGGCAACCACTCATACTCATGCATTGATGTGAGGCGAGGCTGCAACTTCCTCAAAAGACAATCCTGGGTTATCAACCATAAAAGGGAGACAGTATTATTTCGAACCGTCCAAATATCGATGCAGGGTTTCCATTTCAATAACACAGGCAATGACTAGATGCCAAAATCCACACGATTGTCACATAACCAATTGGGAGAGCCTGTATTTAAATTAATCGAGAATACATTTCAACCACAATAACCCATAGTAACCCTGACAGGCCCGACAGTCTTCTTTATAAAACCCTCAAACTGGAGGAGTTAAGGGTTTGCTTCGAGCCAGCACTAGAGTCGACTCTTTTCAAAGGTAAAACCTCCGAGACTAATGGCACATACACAAAGAACACCCCAACTTACTTCATGGACAAAGTGATGAAACCATGTGAAAGGAGAGGCCATAACAGAAGAATAAGGTTCTACCTCATCCTGGTAATGATACCTAAAACACGTAGGGTATAACCCTCGTGACTCCTCAATCAAAAAACCACAATGCTGAGGTGAAGACAGGGTCGAGAAGGAACAACATAACTCACTGCATGACCCTTGGCAATGGAAATAACCCAATGCCCAAATGCAAAATGTGCAGTGACACAAACGCTTCAAACATTAAACCCCATCAAAACCCACAGACTGGATACAACAATATGAACGTGTGAATATATCCCACCAAGACCAACAAGGATCTTCCAACTAAACTAGCAAGAATAACAGAGATCCCTTGTGATTGCTAACGCCCAAGATAACTAGTAGTATTATGACTTCAACCTCATTGCAGAGAGAATCATCAACGTTTCATTTCACAATCACAAATTTACACAATTGCAATACTTTAAGGAAGGCACAAACCAATACACCTGAGCCAACATCCATTTCATAGCCAGAGCAAACTTATGAAGGGCCAAAAAAAGACATACCTATAATCGAACACCTTGAAACGTGAGTTGGTCAAGTGGTTTCTCCCTACTAAGAAATCGGAGCATAACCAATGAAGCAATATTTCAACAATAACCTGACTAGGGTGGCGACCAATGAAAGGAGTAGAGGTGACGTGTAGTAAATGCACATCACCTCCACACTACAAGTTCATTCAATTCTTAGTATGTGCCAGCTACTAATCAACAAATCATCCACCTTTAACCACGCATCGAGACCAGCAACCTTTAATTTCCAAGAGCGCCACCCACATTACATATTACATCTCCACTATACAGAAATGCATGTCAACCATGTTCTATAAAACCTCAATAAATCGCATGGCTATCATGTGTTATCTAGGATTTGCCACATTCTTTTAAATGCATGTAGTATAGCATATTAGCATAGGGTAGTTTCTCCTTTTAATTGCTTAATCTCCTTCTAATTCCCTTTCAATTGTTGTTACTAACATATGTCTGTTGCAGGTGCCCCAAGTAATAGATCTAAGAGCAGAGAGCAAAAACATCGATATAAAACTTGAGCTTGGAACAGTAAGGGGACCATGTATAATATGCATGATCCATTTTCCAATAAAACAAGATATCGTCAACCATGAAAGCAATGTTGAACAGTAGCATAACATCAAATAAGCACCAGATTTGATCTTCAATCTACAAGGGGGTCCCACCTACTATTATTATTTAGCTTTTATAATAATAGGCTTTAGCAAAATTTTGCGGGCAAAACTTCGTTGTGAATTTAATCGTCAACAAACTGGCGACTCCACAAGGAAAAAAAAATTCAACATATTTAGAACTCAGAACTCAGGGTTTTGCAGACCAAGAACGGTAACTTTAGAAGACATGACCAGAATAATTATGCAACAGGGGGAAGAACAGATTTAATGGAAAAATGACCGGGAATTTGGGAATAACTCATGAAAAATGTTAAGTATGAGGGGGGTTATCCCTGTATGCATAATCATTCAACCAAAATCGGCTCTTAGTTCAAGGAGGAAAATTAAATTCTCTGCTCTTTTATTTTCAAATGGATGAAGAAATGGGAAGAAGAAGCGGGAGATAACCAACCTCTTTATAAAAAAACAGTGAAAGTAGACAACAAATTCAAGTGTGCTCTCAAGGAAAACACCATAATAGTCGTGTAAGCTTGATTGTTATTGGCTAACAATATCTCGCAGGAGTGTCACTGTGGCATAACTGATCCAACATCTTATTTYTGACTAAACTAAAAAYGACTAAATTTGAAATCCAAGAGAATAAAATTGCAGAAAATTAAAACAGCAAAAATAAAGTGACAGAAAGGTAAAAACAATAGGAAATGCTTAAAACAAAAAGAAAACAGAAATCAACTTACTGTAAGCAAGAAAAGAAAAAATAGCGAAAACTGAAACAGAGCTATATTACTAAAATACAGAAAATCCAAACAACGTTAGAGATTTTCAAGTTGGTTCCACGTAATGATTTAGGTGAGAACCGTTAGTGCTGTAGGAAAACAATCGCTCCTATAAGTCTTTTAGAATGTAAGAATTTGTACCTAAGACAAAAGCAATCTTGAAGGGACCCAGCCATAATTTCTGAAATTTTGAGTGTCTTCCCTTATCAGCGTGAGTTGAATCCCATAGCAAGACCTGTTCATTTACCTTGAGCTTGACAGTCTTGACGCTCTTGTTGAAATACTTCTTAACAATTTGTTGTCTCCTTTTAATATTATCCAAGGAAAACATCATTTGTTCTTCCAAAGCTAGTAGTGCATTTACCCTTTGTGAAACATCTGAAGAATTTAACTCTTCGATCTATACCATTAACCTTAAGGAAGAAAGTTTCAACTCTGTTGGCAAGAGGGCTTCTTGACCATAAACAAGCTAAAAAGGAGTACAACCAGTGCTTACCTTGGCGGTAGTTTGATCTGCCCAGAGGGCGTAGGTGAGGAGAGTATGCCACTGACGAGGCTTATCTTCGATGAGCCTTTTGATGATTCTTACCAGCTTTTTGTTGGTAGATTCGGCCTGTCCGTTTCCTTGGGGGTACTAAGTTGATGAGGTGAAATGTTTAAACCCCAACTTGGCTAGAAATTGAGTCAGTTTAGCAGAAATGAAAGCGGGGCCATTGTCTATAATGATTTCTAATGGAAGACCAAATCTGGAAAAAATATTATTTTCAAGGAAAGAAATTACCTGATCCTTTATGGAATGTTTAAGTGGGACAGCTTCAGCCCATTTCGTAAAATAGTCTATGGCTATCAAAATAAAAACTTGTCCAACTAAAGAAGGGGGATTAATAGGACCAATAAAATCCAATCCCCACTTTGAAAAGGGAAAATATGGCAGGACATGTTGTAATGGCATGGTTGATAGGTGTTCCTTCCCATCAATTTTTTGGCACTTGTCACGAAACCTTGAAAAAACATAAGAGTTACAAAAGATCGAAGGCCAATAATATCATTTTTCTAATAATCTTGAAAGCAGTGGTTTTTGCAGAAAAATGATCTCCTACATGGATGATAGAGCTTGAAGAACTGTGAGCTTCCTATAACAATTTATGTGCATCTTCATTATTCACACAGCGAAGCAGCACACCATAAACTGATCTTCGAAATAAAAGATCTCCTATAATGACATATCTTGCAGATTCAAGATAGAGTATTCTCCTTTGATGAGTGTCTAAGTTGTCTAGACATCTTTGGTTTTGTAAATAATAAACCAAATTCCTGTACCAAGGATGCTTAGACACAGGGAGGATATGATCGTCAATGTAAAAGAGAGTTGAAAGAGAACTATCTTCTTCATCAATACCTTCACCATTCTCAGCATGTTGAGACAAGTGAAGGGTTAGGTCACGTCCCTTAATAGTGGTAGAAGTCATGATATTTAAATCATGCTCCTGGATCTTGGCAAGCCAATGTGCAAGCTTTCCTAAAAGATAAGTCTGTGAGAGAAAAAATTTGACAGCAGGTAGCAGGACTTTTACCAATGTATGCTTACCTAAGATGTAGTGGCAAAACTTTTCAACGGCCTTAACAAGAGCAAAAGCATGTTTCTCAATAAAAGAGTATTTAAATTCATCATCAAACAAACTTTGACTCATGTAAGCCACAAGTTTTTCATTTCCTTGGTCATCATTTTGCATAAGGACAGCAGAAACTACCTCCTTAGTGGCATTAGTATATATCGTGAATTCCTTCTCAAAATCCGTCTTCGCCAAAACTGGTGCGGAACTGATTGCTTTCTTAATCCCTTCAAAAGGATTTTTGACATCATCTGTCCAAGAAAAAGAATGATCTTGCTTAAGTAGATTATGGATTGGCTTAACCATCACCGCAAAATTTGGAACAAGCCTACGGACAAAGTTAATAACCCCCATAAAGGCTTGAACTTCTTTCTTTGAAGTGGAGAAGGAAGATTAAGGATAGCGGCAATCCTTTCAAGATCAATGCTTATTCCCGAATTGGAGATGATGTGTCCAAGGAGCTTGCCCTCGGTAACACCAAAAATGGACTTGGAAGGATTTAGATAAATTCCAAATTTCCTACATCGCATGAGAACCTTTCTCAGATGACCAAAATGATTTGATCTGATTTTAGAGTAAACTGTTAAGTCATCAAGGTATATTTGAATGATCTTAGCAATCAAATCGTCAAAAGCTAATTGCATAGCTCTTTGAAAGGTGGCACCTGCACTAGATAAACCAAAAGGCATACGTTCATAAGCAAAGCTAACCCACTGAGTAATAAAGGTGGTTTTATATTTATCTGCCCTTTTTACCTTGATTTGATTGTAACCGGAAAACCTGTCAAGTAAGGACATCATTTGTGACCCTGCCACTTGCTGCAAAATCATTTCCATGTTAGGGAGAGGGAAGTGATATTTTATACTAGCTCGATTTAATGCGTGAAAATCAATGCACAATTTGATCTGACCAGTGGTTTTCCAAACGGGGACTAGATTAGAGACCCATTCAGAATATTTGACCAAAAAGATGATTCCAGCCTTCAAAAGTTTTTCCAACTCCTTTCGAATAGTTGCTTCTAGTGCAGGGTTGATAGGTCTTTGTTTTTACCTAACTGGTTTTAAACCTTCCTGAATGGGGATGGAATGTTGTATAAGGCCAGGATCAAAACCACGAAGATCCTCATAAGACCAAGCAAAAACATCTTGAAATTCACCAAACAACTTGGCAAACTTCTCTTTATCTTCTTATGAACATTTGGCACCTATTTTGACGTTCTTTGGAGTCTCGGGTGTCCCAATGTTCAAGGAGATGGTTTCACCCACCTTCCTTTTCGACTCTTCTTTCTTTTGTTTCTCCTTGTTGCCTACGTCACTCGAAGAAAATGAACTCTCTAAAGGAGTTAAGCCTTTAGGAATCTTGTTATCTTCTATGGATATAATTTCTTTAGGCTTAAAAGGTTCATTTTGAATAAAAGCACAAATTCTCTCATCATTAGGGAAGACCTGCCAAGATTCTATATTGTCGGGAATATGCAGACGATATAGGGATTGAAAGGTACAATCAGGTCTGTGTGGCAGAAGTTGTCGATTAGGGGAGGCTGCAAAAATTGTTAACCGATCAGCCATTGAGTTTAACTCCCTCTTAACATGGGTGATGTTGAAAGATAAAAGGTTCAATCTAAGTGCTCAAACAGTTTGGGTGTATCATTTCATCAACTTGTTGCTAGGAGAGTAAATTTTACGCACAAGATTCACAACAAGCTCTGAATCCCCAAAAATTGAAAGGTGACCACACACAAATCTGCACCAAGTGTTGACATCAAGTTGCTCACACTATCACTGAAGATAAGTTTTGTCATTGTCTTTGTCACTATCATTCATACATCACCATCAAAAAACTAGGTCCACATAAATATCCTAGGTCCAGTTGGGTCCACATATAAACCCCAACATCACTTCTTAAATTTATTTTGAACACTTATTTGGGACTAGTTTTTAGATTAGTCACAAAATCTAACTTCCAACAAGTATAAATACATACATGTAATGAATCAAGGTACAAAACTTGTACCCAATATTATTTTATATCTTCTCTAAAATTCCCCCAAGTTTCTCTCCTTTATTCGTCACTGAAAAAGAGATATAACGAAAATGGCAGACCTTTCTGAATTTTGGCCTATTCTGGAGAGCGAACTTGTACAAAATCCCACACGCTCAATATTTGATATCTAATTCTGAAAATTGCACACAAAATACTATGGATTTTACTCTTTCCAATGCAATTTATCTCACATAATTTGGATCCTTTATGAAGAAGTTATGACGGTTTTACCTGGAACACATGTTTGACACTAGTTACAGGACTAGTCAAAAACCCTATCTTTCGCAGAGTGTATCTCCAAAATTAAAATGACCCAAGAGATGAAATTAGTACCACATGTACCTTGACATTTATTCTCAACATCCTCCAAGTTTCTCTATCTGAATCTTCTAGAAAAAATATTATAGTGTAAATGCCAAGATGACCTTTGAAGAACATACCTTAGAACACATCATCACAGGACTTCATCTTCCCTTGGAATTTTGCTAAGAGATCACAAGATAGAAATATGAAAATGAGAGGTTCTTAATGTGTATTTATACCCTTCCAAGCGCTTCCTTTACTTAACTTTAGGACCGACCTATAACTTCTTGTTTGCAACACTTTTGAGGGGCAAATTTTGCATGATCATCTTTAAGAGGGCATATCTCCTCAACCATGAGGAACCACGTGGCGTGCGACCTACCGTTTGAAATATCTTGATGAGGAATATCATTCCATGGAGTATTTGCATGCATTTTCTATGTCTTTCATACTCTTTTTCTTCAATCAACTTTGGGATTCATGACCACCCCTTTGGACTTCCTAACCATATTTTCAAGGTTTCTTAACCATACATTGTAACTTGCTCTCTTAACACCTAGGAATTATTGTAGGCTTCTTCAAAGTGTCTTCCTATGAGGGCCATGCTTATAGATACGCCATAAGGGGATTACTTTGGAGACTCCTTCAAAGAAACCCATCACTTCTAGGGGCTTCTAGACCTGCTTCAGGGCTTCTTCTAGGGTTGACATCAATGACAACCAAATTTCCAACATATGGCACCATAATCATCATATGGGAGTGAGATAAGATTAATGTGGGAAGCATCGTAGGTCAAATGTCCATGGAGAACCATGGATATCATCCATGACACTGTTGTCAATGATATAGATCATAGGAGAAAAAATCTCCTCCAATTACCCCTATATGTGAGGGGCTTGCAGGACCCATAGGATCCATATAACAAAAATCCAAATCACCTAGAAAATTCCCTAATTCACAAAAACATTTTTGTCCATCACCCATAGTTTCTTACAATAAAAGAATATATGGCTTATGTGAATCCACAAGTTTATGAAGGGATTGTTTTTTTAGGGGTGACCCAACCCTTTGATGTTCAAAGTCATGCAAATCATGCAGCATAGTTCACAGGTGTATGTGATACTCTAAGAACCTCTTCAATAGGATGTTGTTTGCAAACCAATATTTCCTTTCTAGCCACTTATTGTGCCAAAAACATGTTTGTTTTGTGAGCCCTTCTAGATCTAGAATGGAAAATGGACTCAATGAATCCTTCACCACCTTCTACCCCTTGATCAACAACCCTAAAAATAATAGATTTGGGTCTCAAAGAATATCTAGATGAAACCTATGAATCTCCTCCCCTCTCCAAATAAGAGAAATTTTTAACCAAAGGCATACATATATTTTCATTGGGGTTCACAGTCTGATCTACCCCCCCTTCAAAATTCTCCCGAGACCAAAGGAGATGCTACCTTCTCAACAGGGTCCGTATTCCTAGAAGAAGGAAAAGTGAAGTCATTTTTTACTAACCCTGCTCTATCCATTTATTTTTTTAATTATTGGATGAGTATGTGAAATATATACATAAAAAAAATTTATGTCGGCCTGCAATTGCTAAGGCATGTTTTTATCATCTCCAAGATCATACTCTTGTTTAGGCTAAGCAGTTGGCCCCATGTCCTAACTAGAATCACCAACCTCTTGAAGGGCAACATGCAATTCTTGAATTTCCTTTGACTTTTTTTACTAAGCCCCAACTTTCTTCCAAGAAGGAACAACCTCTAAAGTATTATTACAAATGTTTTACCCTACCTCATCCCTGATACTTATGCCATACTTCTTAACTCAAACATGCTTGTTGAGCTTAAGATTACATTCAACTACTAAGTGACCATAACAATGACACCTTATGCACCTAAAAGGTATTATGAATAGTCCAATATTTTCGAATGAGAAATAGAGTTGCTTTTTATAATCATTTCATTAGTTAGCCCCTCTCGAATATCTAGACCTATAAGAATACTCCCAAAATTCATGTAGCATACCCAACCCCCATCTCGGTCACGTCACTGCTAAAATGACCCACTAAAAAATTATGATACGAAATATAATTGTGGAAATAACCTACAACATGACATTCATACACTTGCAACTATCCAATTGCTTAACTATGCATAGAAATGACTAGATAACATAAAACAACATTCAACCACATAAAAAGGATTTAAATGCATCATTCTACTCACAACAAGGAATAATAACCAAATATATTTCAGAGTAAATTACACAGCTACTATATCAGCATTATACATGCATAAACACAACAAATAACAACACTTATCTTATAAAATGTGCGACCCACTGTAGAGGACAGACGTTCCTCCCAACTGTAGCTTTTTTGTTCTGCTTCTCAACAACAAGACACCCCCGAGTTGGGGCTATGAATCCACAAGAGACAATGGTCCCTAAGTCTGACTAATGTCCCCCTCTCACAGTCAAAACTTGCAGCTAATCCCAGTCCACTATTTCTCTTCCCCTCAACCTACACAACCCAAGGGATGGAATCTCCCTTTACCACTAATAGTTGCTCAAGACTTTTCACTGCCCTCCATGGCTTCCAACACAGGTTGGACATGAATTCTATTTCCTAGGACCTTGGGAATTCTACAACTACAACCATGAATTCACCCAGTAGCAAAACGCATGCTTCCTTGGAAAATTTTGAACAACACCTTACTCTCAGGCATGACATATTTCTCCACGAGATTACAACTCCAAACAGCAGCCAAACATGCCCACAATAGCTTGATAACAGAGTTCATCCAACATGGACTACGTCTTCGCGCCCTACTTCAAAGTGGAGAGGCTTTATATTATTCTCAGCAATAAAATTGGCATAAATACATCACTATACCTCAAGTCTGAAAAATGGCCTTCTAATCTATTTTCGAGATGCAAAAAATACATCATCGGTGGACTCGTGGTGAGAAAACGTGTAGAAACGACTATCAAATCATCCAAATCTGACACTACTCATCCTAGACCCCTCTTGGGATCTTCGCCTCGTAAAGCATGCCACCAGACTTCAATTAATACCCATGTACGTGCATAAAATTATGTGTCTGTACGACTTGAGCGCAGACCCCTAAGCTCTGGAAAAAGGCTAAGTTTTAATACAAAATCATGGGTGGATTAAGCAATGGGGTCATTGGCCCAAACGGTTGGCAGAGGTATAAAACTAGAGTTGGTTTGGGAGATCCAAGGGTCGAGCCTCACGGACCCCCATTTGGAAATGGTTATAACTTAAGGTTTTAATATAGTCCAACGACTATATTTAAATGCAACAACCCATATATATTTACATAATAGTTGTTTAGTTCAAACCTCCGCCAAATTAAAACTCGCGCCAACCTTTGTAACATGTCCGGTGCACGGTCATGAGCTAGATTTGATGGTACATCCCAGGATTTATGGCATGTTCGTCGGATTGTGGTACTAATCGTTGGGATACGGGATATGACTAGAGTTTGTGGTCCTCGGTCGGTCCAGCGGCCAAATATATAATTTTTTTGAACTTTCGATTACCGACCCTCATTGGGAATTTCAGGGCTTCCACGTGGCGTCCTCGAATAGGTTGTCCCCTGTCGAATCACCTACCGAGTCAACCACCACTTGTCATTGTGTGAGGCTGCCACATGGAGGCCCATGGGTGGTGCCATGTGGCAGCGATTGGGTGGTTCCATGTGGCACTCACCAATTGGCCCAAGTGGCCACCAAAAACACCAAAAATGTGTGCCATGTATCGGCCTATGAGTGGTGCCATGTCAACATGCTGACATCATCCCTGCACAGTCAGCTGCTTATTTCAGTAGTACGGATGATGATGTCACCCTATTGACTTTGACTCGATTGACCAAAACTTTGACTAGCCATAACTTCTTCGTTCGGACCCTATTTGACGAACCGTTTACGCCGACGGAAAGATATTGACGAGCTCTTTGACTTGGTGCCATTTTTAATGAGATTTTAGGAATTTTAATTTTTTCCCTTTTAGATCCTCGATTATTCCTCCTCACTAAGAAGCTTTTGGGCCTCCAAAAGCCTCATCAATCACCAGGCAGGTGAGGGAATTTCTCCCACTTTCTTTTTCCTGATACACCATGCTTTAATTGGATGTGTTCCCTTCATGCCCACTTAAAGATCACCCTTGCGTGAAGTCCTCGTCCTTCTATCCAGAATGATGTCTTATGTTAAATCGTCCAATTATTCAAGAGCAAACTCATCCACTAACGGTACTGAAACACTCTCCTACCGATCCATGATCATTGGAGGCTCATAAAGTTTCATGTTTACAAGTGAGTATATTTGCATATTTGGTGGTATATCTCGAAAGGCATTGGTTCCAATTCTCTCGAAGATGGTGAAGAGTGCATGTTTCATACATTGTATCTGATCATCCCACAACTTGGGATGTTTGTTGTGGTAACCTCAAAGAAATTGAACCATTTTTCTACTTGCAACCTCTCCTTGATCGTCGATTTGTGGATGGAAAGTATTCCTCCTCTTCAGCTCGGTGTCCATCATTCTCCATATAAACTTCCCAAGGAATTGAATGTCTCAATCTGAAATAATGACTGTGGGTAGTCCAATATGGACCCATACATGCTGAAAGAAAAGGTGAGTAGCTCGCTCAACAGTGATCTGCTTGTTGCATAACATAAAGACACATGTCTCACTAAACCTATCCACTACTACATGAAAGTAGTCATGACCCATTTTCGACATAGGAAACCCCCCTACAAAATCCAAGGAGATACTCTTCCAAGGATGAGAAAGAACATGGAGTGGTTTGTACAGCCCAAAATTTCCAATAGTGGGCTTAAAAATGCACAACACACACCCCTTTACAATCATAGTTATAATTACATTTATTCGAGGCAAACATAACCTCAACAAATACTTACAATCCTCTCTACCCCAAAATGCCCAAATACAAGAGAAGTGTAAGCTTCTCCAATTACATGTATTTTCACATTGGTAGGAATACAAGGTTTACCCAAGTGGTAGAATGGTTTGTCCTGCAAAAAAAATGTTTTCACTTGCAAGACATGGATTAGCCTCTCACATACATCTTTGAAGACTTCATCAATAACATATTTTCCAACACATCTAACATGAACATTCTTCAAAACAATAGATGCAAAACTAGGAGGTCTAAAAAGTATATCTGCTCTCATGACATGTGCATTAGTATTGGTTGAAATCTTGAATAATTGTTGAAGGTCCGGTAGAGCTAGTATTGGTGCAGGGTTGATCTTTTCTCCCAAAGTGTCGAAGGCCCTTTTCTTTCTGCCTCCCCACTGAAAGACATGTCTCATCTCAAGCATTTCATTTTTATGTAAAGGATTAAGAGCATTGAGAGCATTAGACTTATCAGGCTCTTTGGTTTTTACAATCGTAAGCACAAGATTCTTACGAGTATGTATAGCTCTCTTCATTTGACCTGCACTAATAAGTGATGGATTAGCTTTCGTGTTGTGAGCCCTAACAATATATTCCACTCCATATTTTGTGAGATGATATTTGTTCTCTTTCTGGAAGAAGATTGATTTTCTATCATAAAGATAAGGACTCCCTAATACAATAACACAGATATCCAAAGGAACCACATCCAAATCAACCTCATCTATCAACTTAGAAGCAATAGAAAACCTCAATCTACATTGACTGGTAACCTGAAGTTTTGCATTATCGTGTACCCAACCAAGAGGGTGAGGTTTCTGGTGAGGTATTGTGGTTAATCCCAATTTATTTACAATCTCTTCAGATATCAAGTGAACTTGTGAGCTCGGATCAAACAGAGTTTCAACTTTTGTGTTTTTGGTCACTACTCTTATGTGGAATAATTCACTTCTTCTTTCATCATTTTCAAGAGGTGGAATTGTAGAACTTGAACTAGCATGCAAGGAATCTTTACCTTTTAATCCAATGGTTGCGATCTTCTCTTCATTGCCTGAATCAAAACCAAATCATGTCGGTCTTAACTCTAAATGCAACTTCCAACAATTCTCATCATCATGCCCATCTTTTTGGAAATGAGTGCAGGATGATTTTTCTCCCTCTTTATTTGTTGTAGTTGTCCTCTTATCCTTTCCTTTGCCTTTCCTTTTGAAATGGTCTTATGAATGTTTGTGATCTTCATGTACATTATTTTCCCTGCTTTCAAAGTGAGTTTCTTGCATACACACCTCATCTAAGTTTGTGGGGTTAAACAATAACAATGTATGTCGAATGTAACTATGAAGTGCATTGATATACTTCATAAAAGTTTCATGAGAATCTAAAGGAATATTTAATGCAAGTGCTTGTTTCCTAAACTCCTCTGTGAAACTCTAAATACTCTAACCTTTACCCTGTCTTAGATTTTTCCATTCCATCATGGCTTTTTTAACATAACCCAGTGGATAAAATTGTTTTTTCAACGCAGATGTAAATTCAGACCATGAAGAAAGAAGTTTACCATTATGCTTACTACCTTTCTGAAGTTTTCTCTCCCACCATACAAGGGTTGTGCCTTCCAGCCGAAGAGAAGCCAACTAGATCTTTGCCTCTTCCTCTCTGATCCGTTGTACATGGCAATAAACTTCAATTTGTCTGATCAAATTATTAAGCTTATTTGCATTAGCTTCTCCATTAAACATGGGAAAATTAAATTTCACATCTAGTTTCAACAATGGCTTTTTAGAAGTACTTGGATGAAAACTAGAATGATGAGAATGAGAGGAAGAGGGAGAAGAGCTTGAACTTGAAGATGGTGATGAAGGCTCAGGAGGATCTCCTCCACTTCCATGGTTCACTGAAGCATTATCCTCTTCTTTAACTCTCTTCTTTGTCTCCTTCTTTGCAACTCTCTTCTCATAATCTGCAAACAATTTTTCTAACATGCCTAACATCCAGTAGAAATCTATATGGAAATCCTTCTCATTCTCTGCACGAAGTTCTTCATCCTCCATTTTCCTTCTTTGAGTTGCAGGTCCAATCTTTGGGTTGAAAGTATTAAGTTTTTCTTCACCTATTTTGAGCTTGGCCCTGGTAACCATTCACACTTGCAATTCAAACCAAAGAAGACTACTCTGATACCAGCTTGATCCGGGATCTTTCCATCGATGACACTATATAAATTGCATTAAGAGTATGAATCAAAGCTTATGTGCAACATTAATTAAATAAGGAATAAATGTGGAGAAAATAAGAGAAATGAGACAATAACACAATAGCTTGATAACGGAGTTCGTCCAACATGGACTACATCTCCGAGCCCTGCTTCAAAGTGGAGAGGCTTTATATTATTCTCAACAATAAAATTGGCATAAATACATCATTATACCTCAAGTCTGAAAAATGGCCTTCTAATTTGTTGCCCAGATGCAAAAACAGACATCACCAGTGGACTCATGTGAGAAAACGTGTAGAAACGACTATCAAATCATCCAAATCTAACAATGTTCATCCCAGGCCCCTCCTAGGCTCTTCACCTCGTAAAGTATGCCACCAAACTGCAATTAATACTCTTGTGCCTACATAAAATTCCATGCTTATACAACATGAGTGTGGACCCCCGAGCTCTAGAAAAAGGCTGAGTTTTAACACAAAATTGTGGGTGGATTAAGCAATGGGGTCGTTGGCCCAAACAATTGGCAGAGGTATAAAATTAGAGTTGTTTTGGGAGATTTGGGGGTCGAGCCCCACAGACCCGCATTTAGAAATGGTTATAACTTGAGGTTTTAATATAGTCCAACGACTATATTAAAATGCAAAAACCCATATATATTTACATTATCGTCATTGTTTAGTTCAAACCTCCACCAAATTAAAACTCGCCCCTACCTTTGTGACATGTCGATGCATGGTCCTGAGCCAGAT
Source organism: Picea mariana (assembly GCA_032191745.1). Lineage (NCBI taxonomy): Eukaryota > Viridiplantae > Streptophyta > Pinopsida > Pinales > Pinaceae > Picea > Picea mariana. The sequence goes on from JASDQU010012451.1 coordinate 33,395, forward strand.
TTGATGGTACGTCCCAGGATTTATGTCATGGCCGCCCGATTGTGGTACTAATCATCAGGATATGGGATATGGTCGGATTTTGTGGTCACCGGCCGATCCTGTCGCCGAAACTAGCGTCGGTTTGTCCAGTGGCCAAATATATATATTTTTTGAACTTTCGATTCCCGACCGTGATTGGGCATTTCAGGGTTGCCATGTGGTGCCCTATGATTGGGCAACGTGGCACCCTGGGATAGGACACCCCCTGTCCAGTCACCTACTGATTCAACCACCACTTTTTGCTATGTGAGTTTTCCACATGATAGCCCCTGGGTGGTGCCATGTGGCATCACCTGGGGGTGCCACGTGGCACTCACCAATTAGCCCAAGTGGATGCCAAAAGCACAAAAAATGCATGCCACATGTCGACCTCTGAGTGGTTCCATGTCGGCATGCTGACATCAGAATTACATCATGCTGACGTCATCCCTGCAGAGTGATCTGTCGATGTCAGCAGTACAGATGATGATGTCACTCTTTTGAGATTAATTGGGTTGACTAAAACTTTGATTGGTCATAACCCCTTCGTTCGGACTCCGTTTGACAAACCGTTTATGCCGATAGAAAGCTCTCGATGAGCTCTTCAATTTGGTACCATTTTTACTGAGATTTGAGGACTTTGAATTTTTTCCCTTTTAGATCCTCCTACATCAGTTGGCCAGAAAAATCTATGTAAAAATTGCTCCGCATAAAAAAACGTGAATGCAAAATTCTGGTCCCTTCCCCATACAAATTTCCTCTCTTTCTCTTGCTTGCTTGACTTTCACTCTTCCTGAAGCTAATTGTACTCAGCCCCCCATGCTCTCAATAACTATGGGAAGTGACTTCTTACGCCAACCCTCTTACATGAATTCAATGATTGGGCTCTAAAGCACTCAACGTATAACAAAAGGTTCATGGTAAGGATAATTTAGAAACAAATAAGAAATGAGTTTTGGTTTAATAGACATGGGTAACTCTCCCCCTTGGACCCCTTCGCTCTCTTATGGATACTTAGCCCCCAAATCTATGTTTGTTTCCATTTGCATTGGGCGATACATTTTATTCATTATATTCAACTTACGTCATTTACATATTACATCACTTTGGCTCTCGGTCTTATATCACATTTACAATATACATCGCTAGTTTGGGGTTTGAAAATGGGATGTTACATTCCCCTCCCCCTACAAATTGCATTTTCCTCGGTGCACATAACCATGCAATTTACACATTGGCATATATAAAAACATTACATCAAAATACTTAATAATTCTGCAACTTAAAGACTCACGCAACAATTCCAACCAACAACTCCCTTTCCCCCTCAACCCACACATAGGTTGGACAAGAAATCTAGGAGTTATGGCTCGAGGAACCCCGACTGCCAAAATGGAGTCTCCATTCATTTATGTACAAATGTACATTCAATTTTCTTCAAAATTTGCAAAACTTTGAGGGTATGCCTTACGTATGGCTTCCTCGTGCTCCCATATAGCATCTTCAAGACCGTAGTAGGTGCATTGAACCTTTACCAAGCCTATGGCTTTGTTCCTTAGCACTTTGACTTTCTGGTCCATGATGCGCACTAGTTCCACCCAGAAATCCCCTTCGTGTTCCACCTGGATCACATTCCAATCAATTACATGATTAGGATCAATTATATATTTTTTTAATAAAGAAACATCGAACACGTTATGAATTCTCATGGATGCAGGTATTGCTAGCATGTATGCAACTGGCCCTATCTTTTCTAAGATCTCAAAAGGCCCACAATATCTCGTTACCAACTTTGGGCAACTTCCCAATTTCAGTGAGCTTCTCTTGGCTTTTACTTTTAAAAACACATGCTCTCCCACTTTGAATTCTCTATATGTTCTCTTTTTATCGGCATAGCTCTTTTGTCGATCATGTGCAACTTTCAAATTCTACCAGATATTTACCATTTATTTTTCCATTTCCTTTAACAATTCGAGTTTAATCATTGCTCCGTCTATGGGATTGTCCCAGCTTACTAGTGTTGCATTTTATGCCATATAGTGCTTCAAATGGGCTCATCTTCAATGATTCTTGATACCCATTATTGTATGTAAACTCAACTAAGTGGGTATAGTCCTCCCACTTATAAGGCTTGTACATCACATACATTCTCAACATATCTTCAATTATTCGATTAATCCTTTATGTCTGCCCATCTGACTCTGGGTGATATGTTGTACTGAAATTCAAATTGGTCCCAAATCCCCTAAACAACCCCTTCCAAAAATTGAAAGTGAACTTGGGATCTCGGTTCAACACTATTTCCTTAGGCACACCATGTAGCCTAGAAATTTCTCTCATATAAATTTCTGCAATGTTGGTTGCCTTATGAGTTACTTTCACTGGAATGAAATGTGCAACCTTTGTAAGCTTGCTCACCACTACTGTGATGGAATCATGTTTCCTTGTTTTCCTAGGCATTTTGGTGATGAAATCTATAGTAACAACTTCCCATTTCCATTCCAAAATGGGTAGCGGATGCAATAATCTTGTTGGATGTTTATGCTCAGCCTTTACCTTCTGACATTCCATGCATCTGGCCAAATAATCAATGACATATTTCTTCATACCAGGCCAAAAATATTAGCCTCTTACATCTGCAATATTCTTCTGGTATCCTGGATGTCCCACTCATGGCACATTATACATCTCCTTTAAAACTAAATTTATCAATTCCTAAGAATTAGGAACATAAAATATGTTTCGGAACAATAGGATTCCATTCTCTTCTAGTTTGTAATCCTTGTATTTCTATTGTACATCATTTTGTTGTAATCCTTCTTTAACTTACACATAATGTTGATCTGTTGTTGCAACCTCTAGAATTTTGTCTTTTAGATCTGTCATGTGCATACTAATGGATGTAGCATGCATTTTATGCACCCTTTTGATAAGTGCATCAACCACCTTGTTCTCTTTTCATTTGTGTTTTATGTCAAAGTTTTATTCACTGAGAAATTCCAACCATCTAGTTTGTCTAGCATTTAGTGTTGATTGTTCCAACAAATATTTCAGACCATTATGGTTTGTCCTCGTTTCAAATTTTTTTGTCGATAAGGTAATGCCTCCACGTTTTTAAGGCATGCACTATGGTTGCCAACTCTAAGTCATGTGTGGCATAATTTATTTCATGTTCCTTTAATTTTCTAGGATCTTAACAAATTACATATCCATTTTGCATAAGGACTCCACTGAGCCCTTCCTTGCATGCATCGTTGCACACACAAAATCCTCATCTCGATCAACAACTTTTAAAATACGTGCACTAGTTAGTAAATCTTTTAAGCACTAAAAATTTTCTTCACACTTGGAACTTCATTCAAACTTTACTCCTTTCTTTTACAAATATGTTATTTGGTGTGCAATCTTGGAGAATCATGTAATGAATCTCATGTAATAGCCAGATAGACCCATAAATGATCTAACCTCTTAAATGTTTGTTGGTGTTGGTCAACTCTTGATTGCTTCAATCTTTTTTGGATCCACTGCTATGCCATCTTGTGAAACTATGTGACCCAAATAATAGATTTGTTTTTTATAGAAAGTGCATTTACTTAATTTGGCATACAATTGGTGCTCTCTCAACACTTATAGCACCATCCTCAGATGTTTTGCATGCTCCTCCTCTGTCTTGGAATAAATGAGAATATCATCCAAGAATACAATGACAAACTTGTCCAGGAAATCTCTGAACACCCCATTCATCAAACACATAAGTGTAGTTAGTGCATTTGTCAATCCAAAAGGCACCACCACAAATTCATAGTTTCCATACCTTGCCCTAAAGGTTCTTGTGCTAGTGTCTTCTTCTATGATTCTAACTTAATGATTACCTAACCTCAAGTCAATCTTGGAGAATATATTTTCTCATTTAAGATAATAAAAAAGATCATCAATCCTTGGCAAAGGATATTTATTCTTGATTATAACCTTGTTCAGTTGTCTGAAGTTAATACATAACCTCGGCGTTCCATCCTTTTTCTTGAAAAAAATAACTAGGGAACCCCAAGGGAAAACACTTGGGCGTACGTACCCTTTCTTTAACAACTACTCTAGCTGCATTTGCAACCCTTTTATCTCTGGGGTACTCATTATGCAGGGAGTCTTAGATATTGGGGCAGCTCCAGGCATTAAATAAATATAGAAATCCATATCCCTCTTTGGTGGAAATTCGGGCAACTCCTCAAACACATCTTCAAACTCCTTCAAGACTTGTCTATTTATCCTTCATTGGCTCTTCCATATGGGTTGCATATATCTGGCACGCCTTTCTAAAACTTCTTTTCAGCTGCCATGTTGAAATCTCTCGGACATATATAGGTCTTGGAATACCTTGCACTGTCCTTGAATTCCCTTCCTCATCAAGACATGTGAAAACCTTGTTATAAAAATATAAGACAACACGATGCTTTTCTAGCCAATCCATACGAATCAAGCAATCATATGGCCCAAGCAATATGATGTTCAAATTTGCCTTAGTGTTAATACCATTCATGTTTATAGAACATTATTTACCAAGCTCATTAATTCTTCTCTTGGTTCTAGTAGCTAGTTGAACTAACCAAGACTTTTCATGCTTACATTTCTTCAATTTAAATCTTTCAACTAGATTTGGATCTATATAACTATGACTAGATCCAGAATCAACCAAAATAGCTATGGGTTGATTATCAATATTACCTTCCACTTCCATCATGTGGGACTCATAGTTTATTTGTCTATTGTCCAAGGCTGCATAGATCCTTGGCATGCATTTTCCCACATCCTCTACTATATCTTCTTGCTTGATACAACTATGCATGGTCCTCATATTATATCCTCGATGAGGATAATCTTTATACATATGATCACCTTCACATCCCCAACACTTTATGGGTTGTTCTCTTGGCCTCTTTCCTAAGGACTTTGTCATTTTATGATCACCTTGAGATGGTTTACCTTGTTGATATGCTTGATATATATTCCTTATGAAAGGTGGTTTGAATCCCTTCTTCCTTTGATCCATATTTCCTTTTTTGTTGTCATCCCAAGCCTTTTGGAAAGCTGGCCTCCCTCTGTTCTACTTGCACAAATACTTAGCCTTTCTTATGGCTTCCTCTAAATTCTTGGGCTCATCAAATTGAATTTTATCCATGTAGAAGGATGGAAATACACTCAGGAACCTCTAAAATTTGATCTTCTCATCTATGATGAAGCTCACATACCTGAGAAGTTCCAAGAAATTTCTCTCTATAGAACATTATTTACCAAGCTCATTAATTCTTCTCTTGGTTCTAGTAGCTAGTTGAACTAACCAAGACTTTTCATGCTTACATTTCTTCAATTTAAATCTTTCAACTAGATTTGGATCTATATAACTATGACTAGATCCAGAATCAACCAAAATAGCTATGGGTTGATTATCAATATTACCTTCCACTTCCATCATGTGGGACTCATAGTTTATTTGTCTATTGTCCAAGGCTGCATAGATCCTTGGCATGCATTTTCCCACATCCTCTACTATATCTTCTTGCTTGATACAACTATGCATGGTCCTCATATTATATCCTCGATGAGGATAATCTTTATACATATGATCACCTTCACATCCCCAACACTTTATGGGTTGTTCTCTTGGCCTCTTTCCTAAGGACTTTGTCATTTTATGATCACCTTGAGATGGTTTACCTTGTTGATATGCTTGATATATATTCCTTATGAAAGGTGGTTTGAATCCCTTCTTCCTTTGATCCATATTTCCTTTTTTGTTGTCATCCCAAGCCTTTTGGAAAGCTGGCCTCCCTCTGTTCTACTTGCACAAATACTTAGCCTTTCTTATGGCTTCCTCTAAATTCTTGGGCTCATCAAATTGAATTTTATCCATGTAGAAGGATGGAAATACACTCAGGAACCTCTAAAATTTGATCTTCTCATCTATGATGAAGCTCACATACCTGAGAAGTTCCAAGAAATTTCTCTCATATTCGCCCATGGTCATGTTTCCAAGTTTGAGTTCAAAAAACTCTTGCATCTTCTTGTCATAATATTGCTCTGACAAGTACTGTTGTTGAAAGTATTTCTTGAACTGCTTCTAGGAAATCCTCTTCCAATCAAGTAACTTAGCCTACTTCAACCGATCCCACCACATATATTCCTTTTCTTATAGGTGGTAGGTTGCAATTCTGGCTTTTGCATTTGATGAGTAATCATGTAACTGGAAATATTTCCTCATTCCCAACAACCATGCTTTTGCATCTTATCCTTTCTTGTTCTCTCAATAAAATTATGGTGGCTTGATCTTCCTTATCTCCCCTTTCAAGTTATTTGATCTATTTTTCATTCTCTAAAATGGCTTTCCAACAGTTGTACCCATGCCTCATTCTGAGTTATGAGCAGAAAGTTACAACACCCACATGTTGTAATTTCCACTTTATTGCTGCTACAAAATTTATTTATTAATTTATGAAAAAATTCTAGAACCTAATACAAAATTTTGGGTGGAAATATGTCTTCTCCTCCTCAAGACCTTTTCAATGACTATTTGTTTGCTCAAATCTGAGCTCTGAGTGAAAAGCTATGGTTCAGAGAAGATTTGATTGTTTTTCCCTATTTATCCTTGTATGTTACATGCCTCTTCTTTCTCTCCCATCCCATTTTCAGATACTCATATCTCAAATATTGCACCATCCCTATATTCTATGGATTGTAAACTTTCCATAGACTATTCCTGGGCCCCAAACGGACTTATGTGCAATGAGTTATGCCTTTTGGAAGTAAATTGGTGCCAAAATTGTACCCTTATTGTTTTGGTTGTAACTTTCTCATACGAGCTATGTTTTGCGCCCGGAATAGCTCGTTGGATAACTCTCTCCAATTTCTTTTATTTGAGCTATAAAAATAGAGTGTAATGTTGGTATACTTTGTTCTTATGGGTTTTTATTGCCTAAAAATGTTGTTTAGGGCCTCAAATCGCCCCGCAAGTTAATGACATTCAAAAACCCGAAAATTTCTTAAAAATTCGACTATTTTACTGATATAACATTGTTTTAAATCTAAACTGTTGATCTAAAATCAGAAGAAATCTGGACTATTTGTTGGGCCCGAGATATGATCACTTTTATGACGGTTATTATACACTTTTGCCACATGTACATATGTGTTTTTCATACTTTCAAGGAGCTTTTTGAAGAATTTCATGATAAAATGGTATGATCGCCATAAGGTACGTGTAATTCATGTTTAATGACTGTATCAAGTATAATTCATCATGTTTTATGATTTCCAAGAGCTAATTCATGTTTTTCTAGTGTTGCAACGCAAAAACGCACTACGTTTCTAGTTCCAGCAATCGTTTTGGCACTCTGTCCACCACTGCGTATTGCACAAAAACACAGGGTGACTTGGCGGTTAAGGTATTAGCGGCCAATGACGGGAAAATCGGGCACATGGGTTTTGCTTATCCTTGCCCCCTCCAACTACTGAGCTCCAGACAACTCAATTTCAATTGTCCAAAGAGGGTGATTATTGGCTCGCTCCGTTTTATCAGTTAGGGCATCATTTATTGTAATTTGCCAAATTTAGAAGTGATTTGACCCTCCTGTGGTCGACCACTTGGTTTGTAAGCTTATAAATACCACTAGGATGGTTAGATGATAGTTAGCCAAGTAACATAAGCATTAGAATTGTCAAAAAAATGATTTTACTCTGTTTTGATATTTTACATTGCCAGAATTATGCCAGAACTGCGTTTTCAAGTTTTAATAGTGAATTCATCTTGTTAAGATCGTGGTGCGCCTTTAGAGAGTGACCACGACTTGCTGGGGGGCCCACCAGCAGTCTGGTAACTTTCTTCATATTTATTTATTCATTTCTTAATTTAATTGCTCTTTTTATTTTCTGTACATGCATGTTTTTTATTGTGTTAACTAGTTTGTTGTAGTTTAATTGTTTTAATTGTTTTGCATGTTAGAATGATGAGATGTATTAGCATGCACTGATATTGTAGACTAGGAACAGACTTGCAAGTCTCTATAGTAACCCCATGTGCATTTAGATGTTAGATTCTGCTTTCTTTTATGATTTTATAGTCTAGTTTAAAACAGAGTTTAATTAGAATAGAACAGAGTTTGATTTGGGTTTTCTTCGACAGGGATTGATGGATGGATAGAATTAATTCCAGTTTTTTATTATAGCTTGTTTATTTCAGTTTTATATAGATTTCATTTAATTAGTTGTTGGTTAATGTAGATTATTAATTTGCTTTCATAGTTTAATTTATGTTTTCAATTATTTCCTTATTGCAGTTTGAATGGTTAGAGTAAACATAACAGAGTTTTATTTTACGCAATTTCCTTTCCTAGAATTAAAATGCAATTAAATTTCTTAGTTAAATAATGATGATCTTGTTATGTTGTTGATGGTTTATACATGAATATGCAGGGTATTTAACATTATTTTTGACATGGCTAAACTCTCCTTGGATTGTCTAATCCATACCTTTCATTTTGCCATTGAGATTAGTATTGAGCTTATACCATTGGAATTGTCCTTTGTTGTCAAGTGTCATCGAGATATTATCCGACACCAAAGACATTCACACAACCACCAACATTATATTTGAATTGTCATAGGTTAAAGAATATTTTTTCTTGCTTTCATAGATATAGTTTCTTGCTTTCATAGCTTAGAAAATAGTCTTATTTGCTGTTGTAGGATAGATAGACTTTGCTTTGATAGATTAGATAGTAGTTTGCTTATCATAGATTAAGAATTAGTTGTTAATATTTCTTGCTTTCAATAGAATAGATTTCCTTTCATGCATTGCATTGAGCATTTAGTCCAGTTGCCTCTTAGATTTCCTTTCATGCATTAGAAATAGTTTTGCATTAAGCATTTAGTCCACTTGCCTCTTAGGCTAGATAGTTGTTCAATGAGAAGCTTTACTTTGATTACTTGCAGTAGTTAGTTGCCTTTGCTTACTTTTCTTTTGCTTTAGTGGGTTAGTTAGGTGCCTTTGTTTACTTGTATTTTGCTTTAGTAGGTTAGTTAGGTGCCTTTGTTTACTTGTCTATTTGCTTTAATAGGTTAGATAGGTGATTTTGCTTACTTGCTTATTTATTTGCTTTCATAGGGTAGTTGCTCATTGAATGTAGGTTGGCAAGTTAAAGAAGTTTGCTTTTGTGATTTGCTTATTATGCTTAGTAGTTTGCCTTTGTTTATTGTTGAACTAGTTTTCTTTACATAGGGTTTTACTTGCTTTCTTAGGAACTATCCATCGACCCTTGGCCCAAAAGTACTTAGGTTACCTAGTTTCATTTTGCTTGGTAGGGTTTGCTCATTAGATAGCTTTGCTTGAGTAGATTAGTCTTAGATAGTTGCCTTCCTTAGTTAGACTATACTCCTTCCAACCTTCTACCTTTGGCATATATTTTGCTACAACTCTAAGTTTACTTACCCCAGGTTGACAATTTAATTAAGGGTTTTTACTGTGTTTTTAGTGCATATAGAACACCCATCACTATTGATCTAGTCTCCATCGACAATCGATGATTTTTTTTTGTAAATTCAACTTTCCCACTAGTCTCCCCGATGCACGATCATCGACCATCAACCATCGGTTATTCCTCCTCGCAAACCAAAACTACTCGTGAATCTCTCTAGTGCCCGATCATCATCCATCGTCCATCAGATAACTCTCTTGGAAAAACAATATTGCTCGCAAATATCTTTGACGCCTTTCATCAGTCATCGACCATCAGAGACTTTCCTTGACAACCACTTGCCCACAAGTCTTATTGAACCATGACCATCGACGATCAACCATCCCTTCACTGGCATGGCAACTATGCTGACATGGCATGACACATAGATGTTGATGTGGAATGAGATGTCATCCTAAAGTATCAACTTTGTTGATGTGGCATGACACATGGATGATGATGTCATCATCCTCTTTTCCTTCATCGACGATCGATCGTTTCTCTTGGAAGACTGTAAAACACTTCGCTAAATCTGTCGACGCCCAATCATCGACCATTGGTGATTAGAGATTTCTCTCAGACAAATGAAAACTATTGCCAAATTTTGTCGATCCCCGGTCATCAATGATTGGCGATCCTCTTTGGATGCGTGAAAGCTTCACCAAATTCTGTCGATCCTCAACCATCAGCGAGTTTCGTTGGTGAAATTTGACACTTAGAAATATTAGCCAGAATCTGTCGATCCTGGACCATTAGTCGTCACCGATTAGAGACTTCTTTTGGTCGAACTCAACTCTTTTCCCAACTCGATGATTCAGCCATCAACCATCAATGAGTTCTACTAGTGAACTTCAACACTTATAATTTTTTTTATCAAAATTTAGGTGAATCTGGGTCGTCAATCTCTCTCTCAAGATGATATCGACCGTCGATTCTACTCCGACATTTCAAATGATCGAAACTAATCTAGACTGTCGATCTATCTCATTTCTCTAACCGCTAAAATGAATCTCAGTTGTTGATCTGGCAATCTTTCAAACTTCGAAAACATTCAAAATTTTTAAATTCATCAAAATGAATTTGGGTCGTTGATTCTTTAAACTCTCACAGCTCCGTCGACCTCCATTAAAACATGAAATTTGACCTTGCAGGTTGAATCTAACATTGCAATCCGATCAATTGATGTCATTAAACATCTTAGATAGTTTTGGGTAATTAAAAACTCAAACTTTCTCATGAATTTAGGTATTTCCACTATGGTTCTCCACCGTGTTTCCTCAAATTTTCTCAAACCGAAGTCTGTAATAGTGAATTTGCTTAAATTCGCACTAGTTCTTGGCCCATACAAATCCAGTGTTGAACCAGTAGCTCTGATACTAGATTCTAATGTACCCAACCCCCAGTTGGGTCATGTCGCTGCTAAAACAACCCACTAAATTTTTTTGATATAAATATAATTGCAAAAATAGCCTACAGCATGACATTCATACACTTGCAATTGTCTAATTGCTTAATTGTGCATAGAAATAACTAAATAGCATACAACAACATTAACAGGGATTTAAATGCATCATTATGCTCACAACAAGGAATAATAACCAAATATATTTCAGAGTAAATTGCACAATAGCTATATCAACATTATACATGCATAAACACAACAAATAACACTACTTATCTTATAAAATGTGCAACCTGCTATAGAGGACGATCGTTCCTCACAACCGTAGCCTTGTTGTTCCAGTTCTCAATAGTAATACACCCCCAAGCTAGGGCTATGAATCCACAAGAGATGGTGGTCCCTAAGGCTGGATAATATCCCCCTCTCACTGTCAAAACTCACAGCTAATTCCAGTCCACTAGCTCTCTTCCCATCAACCTGCACAACCCAGGGGATGGAATCCCCCTTCATTGCTCACAGTCCCTCAAGGCTTTCCAGTCCCCTCCAGGGCTTCCAACACAGGTTGGATAGGAATTCTACTTGTTGGGATCTCAGGAATTCTACAGTTGCAACCACGAATTCACCCAGCAACAAAACACATGCTTCCTTTGCTTTAAAACAACACCTTACTCCTAGGCACATAACCTCTTTCTCCACGAGATTATAGCTCCAAACATGCCCACAAAAGTTTCCCTAAAGCTTCAACACTCAGATCTTGATTGTTGGCTAGAAAACTCCATGTAAAAATTGCTCTTCATACACAAACATGAATGTAGAATTTTTGTCCCTTCCCCATACAATTTCCTCTCTTTCTCTTGATTGCTTGACTTGGACCCTTCACAAATCAAGAGCCAATTATGACTACAAGTGTCGAACTTGCATATTCTACAGTGGTATTATTCCTTCTCGATTTAGCAATGACTCTTTCCCACTATGTGGATGGATATTCTTCTTTGGATCCACATGACAGGTGTCGGTCTTTGGAGCATTATTTTCAGTTGGTTATTCAGTTGCGATATCTTCCGTTTGGAGTTCACATGAACAATTGGATATGGGACCCCAGTTTACAATGTCGATTGGACTACTTAAGCATGGTGTCTTTCATTTCTACATGGGACCCTGGTTCTCTAGTATGCTTCAACACTATGGTCCAAACTTATCCATGGGACCCTGGTATATGGTTGTACACCCTCATAACAAGTGTTGATGACAACACTTTCATAAGGGGGGTGGAATGTAGTGTAGCTAGAGAGATAGTGGGGGGTTCAGAGGGCCCATAGTAATAATAGTGGAGGCCATTCAATGTAAGGTGGACTAGGTCCACTATATTATTAAATAAGACCCACTATGGTAGTTAGATATAATAAATTTAATGGGACTTACTAGAAGGTTCCTCCTCTAGAATGTTCTTAGGTGGTTGGTAGCACTATATAAAGGGGTTCAAGTAATGTAATGAGGCAAGTTGAAAAGTATTGTATTTGGAGCGGTAGCTCAGTAGGAGGATGCCCCCTCAAAGAGGCAAGTGAACAAGAGAGGATCCCTTCCACAATAGGATCCATTGTATGGTGTTTCCCTAGTCTAAGGGTTTTCTTATAATAAAAGTGTGGTTATTCTTTATTGTTCTATGAATATTTGTGGTGTTTCTGTATGCAAGTATTTGGTTCTTAACAAAATGTAGTGTACCTAGAGAGGTGTTGGGGGGTCCAGAGGGCCCATAGTAATAATAGTGGAGGTCATTCAATGCAAGGTGGACTAGGTCCACTATATTATTAAATAAGACCCAATATGGTAGTCAGATATAATAAATGTAAGAGAACTTACTAGAAGGCTCTACTTCTAGAAGGTTCCTCCTCTAGAATGTTTTTAGGTGGTTGGTAGAAATATATAAAGGGGTTCAAACAATGTAATGAGACAATTTGAGAAGTATTGTATTTGGAGTGGTAGCTCAATAGGAGGATTCCCCCTCGAAGAGGCAAGTGAACATGAGAGGATTTGTTCCCTAATAGGATCCATTGTATGTGTAAGGTAAAAAATCTATTATAGTAGCATGAAACATAAATATTGCAGAGAATAACAGTGGAACAACACAATAGATGAAACCATAGCACCAAAATAATACCTTTATTGATAGGAAACAATGTTCACTTGCCTCTTCGAGGCGGCAACCTCCAGCAGAGCAGTGCTCTATTACAATAATTATCAAGACAAAACTTCACATACCCTCTACTCCTATTTATATTAAATCTATCTATCCAAAAGAACAATATAGAGGAAGATCCTTCTATAAGCGAAAGCTTTTATTAGGTCTTCTTACATTTGACTTATTCATCCTTATTTCTAGGCCTTATTAATATTGTCCTTTATTATGTGGAAATATATTATTCTACCTACGTGAGGGGTTAGGGAGGTTAGGTCCCTAACATACCCTCCCCCTTGAAGTACAGTCATGTCCTCAAGGCTTAAGATGAGGAAATTGTTGGAGAATAGAGGTAGGCTCCTAGGTAGCATCGTCGGGACTTGAATCTTTCCACTGGAATAACACTTCCTTGATGGTACACTAACAGAGACGACACTCGCATTGGTCCAAGACTCCTTGTGGCTGCAACCAGATGGAACCTTCTTCATCCAACTCATGGAGACTAGTTTGAGTTTGGTGCTTAGTTTCAATCACCTTCTTTAAGCATGAGACATGAAAAACAAGATGGAGCTTCAACTGACTGGGTATAGCTAACTGGTAGGCCATCAATCCCACTCGCTTGAGCATGGTATAAGGACCATAAAATTTGGGAGAAATTTTATGATAGTGTTTAGCTTTGAGAAAAGTCTTCTTATAAGGTTGCAGTCGAAGAAACACTTGGTCCCCTTCAATAAATTGACGTTTGGAATGATCTTAATCTTCTTGTTGCTTCATGTGATTCTGAGCCATGACCAAATTGTCTTTGAGGGCATGAAGAATAGCCTCTCAGACTGTAAGATTTTTGTCAACCTCCTGAACCTTCGAACCCCTCGCATGTATGAGAGAACCGATGGTGGCTTTTCACCATATACTGCTTCAGAAGGAGTCATGCGATTAGTTGTATGGTAAGATGTGTTGTGCCATCATTAAGCTAGGGGTAACCACTGAGACCACCAATGTTTCCTCTCATATGCAAAACACCTCAAATATGTTTCCAAACACTTATTGACAACTTCAGTCTGGCCATCCGTCTAGGGGTGATAGGCGGTGTTGAGATGCAATCAGGTGCCCTGTAGCTTGAAGAGTTCTTGCCAAAAAATGATGGTGAAAGTGGGATCTTTGTCAGAGATAATAGAATTTGGCATGCCATGAAGCTTGAAGATATTATACATGAATATTTGAGTCACTGTGGATGCGGTGAATGGGTGTTGAAGAGCACACAAATGAGCATATTTGGAAAGACGATCGATGACCACAATGATGACTGACTTATTGCCCGATTTAGGTAAGCCGACAATGAAATCCATATAAATATCCCACCAAATAGTAGGGGGGATCAGAAGCGATTAGAGGGTGCCCAGAGCTTTGAATGTTTCTCCCTTGTTACGTTGACGTACCTCACATTCAACTACAAAGGTGCAGACGTCTTGTTTCATACCATCCTAGAAAAAAAAGAATGTTTGACCCATTCATAGGTTTTGGTAAACCCTGAATGCCCAGCTGTGGGAGAAGCATGAAGTTCAGAAAGCACCATGGATTTAAGTTGTGATTGCTTGCATAAATATAGATGACCTTTATAGTGAAGCTCGACATTGTGCCAATATTACCCTAGAGAAGCTGGAAAATTGTGTTGCAATTGGTGCATTATGTTAGAATTTTTGCGGTCTTGCATCCATTCATGACGAACAGCTTGGAGCCAATTTGGTACAATGAAGGAGAGGGATAAAAGGGACCTGTCTTCTTCATACTTCTGGGAGAGAGTGTCCATAACTACATTTTCCTTTCCCTTATTGTAAATGATCGCATAATCATAGCCAAATATCTTGGTCACCCATTTTTGTTGCTATGGTGAAGAAATTCGTTGTTCCAAGAAAATACTTGAGACTCTAATGATCAGTTTTGATGTGGAAGCATTGTCCCAATAAATAAGGACGAAAGAGATCCACAACATGTAGAATACATAACATTTCCTTTTCATAAATGGATTTCCCCAAATGTCTCTCTGAAAGTTTTTTGGTAGTGAAGGCCAAAGGCCTGCCATCTTGCATGAGGACGACCCCAATTCCTTTCCCGAAAGCATCACATTCCAGTATGAAAGTCTTGGTGATGTCTAGAAGTGCTAGGACAGGGGTCAAGCACATAACATCTTTCAAGGCTCGGAAGGAGTCATCAGTAGCTGGAGTCCAAGTGAAAGAATTATTTTTAAGAAGAGAAGTTAGAGGAGATGCAATTTTTCCATAATTCCGAAAAAACTACCGGTAATAGCCCGTTAAACCCAGAAAACCTCGCAAGCTCCCAAGATTTTTAGGGCGAGGCCAATCATGCATAGATTCCATTTTCTTAGGATCCACCTAAACACCATCCTTGCCAACAATATGACCTAGGTATTCCACTTCTGAGGCTCCAAAGGCACATTTAGATTGTTTGAGGAAAAGTCGGCGCTTAGAAAGTAGATGGAGAACTTGATTCACATGGGAGAGATGGGATGTCCAAGTTTTACTATAGATGAGAATATCATTACAGAAAACTAAGACAAAATGACGGTGAAAAGGACGGAAGACATGATTCAAAAGACTTTGGAAAGTGGAGGGAGCATTACACAAGCCAAAGGGCATTACCAAGAACTCATAGTGACCTTCATGAGTTCGAAATGCAGCCATGGGAATGTATTCTTATTTCATATGGATCTAGTGGTAGCCAGGACGTAGATCAAGTTTCGTGAAGCACTGAGCACCACTCATTTCATCCAAGAGGTCATCAATGACAAGAATGGGGAATTTGTCTTTGATTGTGAGTTTTTTGAGGGCACAAAAATCAGGACACATGGGCCAAGTACCTTCTTTCTGGAGTACCGTGACCACAAGGAAAGAATAGGGGCTGGTACTAGGACGGATAACACCCACTTCTAGCAATTCATGAACAATTTTCTCAATTTCATTCTTCTTGCAAAGGGATGACGATAAGGGCAAACATTGGGAGGAAGATTGTCCGGTATGAGAGGAATGGAATGATCATGGATTCCACGGGAAGGGGGAAGTTCTTTGGGAGTGGTCAAAACAACTTGCTGGTGGGAGAGGATAGATTGGATTCGGGATGCTCAGAGGGTGTCTCAACAACATGAATGGAGTGGAGTTGGGAAATAATGCCATAATGACCCTTTTTTAAAAGCTTTTCCATGCGATGGGAACTGATGATCTCGGGGGAGCTTGTTGTGATGCCTTGGAACTTATATTGTTGTCCCTCCTATTGGAATTGCATGGTTAAGTCCTTAAAATCCATGAGAATGGGGTCAAGAGTGTGTAACCATTCGGCACCAAGAAAAATGTGACAACCACCCATGTCTATAGCAAACATATGGGATTTTAGATGATATTGACCAATTTGGAGCCGCACATTTTCACATCGTCCCCCACATTTCATGGAACATCCATTGGCAACCATGATTTGAAAATTATTGACAACACAGATGTAACAATTGACTTATTGGGAAATGCAGCGATGAATAAAATTATGGGTGTTACCACTATCCACAAGGATCATGACTTATCGATTTTTAATGTAACCAATTAATTTGAGGGTCTGGGGAGCAGAAAAGCTAGTGAGGGCATTAAGTGAAATCACCGGTTCAACTTCTGGTCGATCAGAGGGTGGGGTCAGATCAGATGGCAGTGGTAACTCATCCATAGGTGAAACAACGACCTCTTCTTCAGAAATATCCTCAGTCATGGCCATAAAAAGCTTTTGTTCCTTACACTTATGCCCTGGAAAATATTTGTCATCACAATTATAACAAAGACCCTTGAGTTGACGTTCAACCATTTCGGCCCTGGTTAATTTTTGGATCTTGAGGGGAGTTGCAGGAGGGGCGAAATTGGTGGGTTTAGGGCGAGGAGGAAATTATGGTTTGCAAATTTGGGAGGATACAATCTATTGTGTTTCCTTGGCTCGTTGAGTAGATTTCAACCAAGTCTCGGGGAGTTCCATGAGAACATGGGCACATATTTTATCTTTTAGACCACTGATAAAGCATTCCTTAAAGAAAGCATCTAACATGCCCTCCATTCTGAAAGAAAAGTGCTCAAATGTGGCGATAAAGCTTCCACTATCCCAGACTGCTTCAACATGGTCAAATGGCCTAAATGGTGGGTGTCGGAGTCAAAGCGATCATAAAGCTCTGCAACAAAATGTGTTGAAGCAACATACCCTTGGCGAGCCTTTTTATGCCATTTCCACCATTGCCAGGGTTCCGGATCCAGATGTAGGATACCATAACAAAGCTTGGATAAATCATTAGTAATGCCATGCACAGAGAAATAATGTTCCATTTGAGTGACCCAGCCTGTGGGATCCGAGCCATCAAATTTGTTTACCTCAATTTAGGGAGGGTGGAGGTCTCGAGAAAAGTGGGTAGTTTGAGGACCATGACTCTTCCCATTATCAAGGTCCTCANTGTTTACCTCAATTTAGGGAGGGTGGAGGTCTCGAGAAAAGTGGGTAGTTTGAGGACCTTGATAATGGGAAGAGTCATGGTCTTCCAGATAGG
The DNA here is from genome assembly GCA_032191745.1 of Picea mariana. Taxonomy (NCBI): domain Eukaryota; kingdom Viridiplantae; phylum Streptophyta; class Pinopsida; order Pinales; family Pinaceae; genus Picea; species Picea mariana. The sequence continues at coordinate 51,073 of JASDQU010012451.1, forward strand.
ATGGTTGTTCAGAATATGAAGGGTTCGTGGAACGACCATGAATTCGTCAAGTGTGGCTTTGATGTATTTGAGGTCTTTGATGTGGGAACATTGGTCCTGTAGGACTTGAACAACATAATTGAGTGAGCTAAGGTTGGAATTGATATTCTCAATGTCCTCCTTGTTCTGGATATTGTCAGCAACCAATTTATGGAGTTCTTGGGTTCAGGTGGTGGCCATTTGGAAAAATGGGTAGGAAAATGGGATAGGGAGAAAATAGGGGGCTGAGAGGGGTGGGTGGGACCGCCGAGAAGAAGGGTGTCAAATGATAGGTACCATTGTGATCAGGGCGAAAAGGGGAATCCAATGGGATAGGGGCCAAATAAGGGTGCCGGAAAAGGGGTCGGGTCCACGAAAAAATTTATATTAAAAATGATAGGTACCATGAGAATCAGAGTGAAGAGAGGAATCTGATGGGATAGGTCCCAAATAAGTGTGTCGGTGGGACCTCTATACTCTTTTTTTTAACTCCTATGGAGTTATACTCCAATCTGAAGAATACTGCAGTGTTAAAAGGCCCAAATTCTTAACATGAGAAAATGTGTAGTAATTTCGCAACCAGAATGGAGGAGGTAAAGTTGCACAACAATGGATCTTGTATGCTCTGTGTATTTTTCCGTCCCAAGGGTTAGGGTATTCAGGGTTTCTACAAACGAGGGTTTTCCTTGCTATAGCTCTCTGATATATGTGCGGGGTCCAACAATAGTACTTGGCCCAATATCTCAGGGCACCAACAAAGGAGGCTAGACCGTGCCCTTAGATGTACTACCCGACTACCCAGGTACTAGAGAGTATCTTCCCGAGTGTTGTTCTCGATGGAACTATAGCAATCAGGCAGTCGATTGGTTTATCTATGGAGGGCTTCAGAAGATCTGGGCCAATCTGGATACATGTGTTGTCTGATGCACTACCACTCGAAGGGGTACCAACAAGGGTTACAAGGGTGGCCAACAATGTGCGATTAAGTACCACTTGTAGTTCCTGTGTGTATGCCTCCCCGACCGTGAATTTATATGCCGAACGACAAATCTCTGTAGCTTTAAGACGTCGGAATACGTCTTTACCCTCAAAAAAATAACCCACAATTTTCTACCAAGGAAAGTGCCCTGATACCATTGGCAAGGTACCAGATCTATTATAGTAGCATGAAACAAAAATATTGCAAAGAATAACAATGGAACAACACAATAGATGAAACCACAACACCAAAATAATACCTTTATTGATAGGAAACAATGTTCACTTGCATCTTCGAGGGGGAACCTCCAACAGAGCGACACTCTATTACAATAATTCTCAAGACAAAACTTCTCATACCCTCTACTCCTATTTATACTAAATCTATCTATCCAAAAGAACAATCTAGAGGAAGATCCTTCTAGAAGTGGAAGCTTCTATGAGGTCTTCTTACGTTTGACTTATTCTTCCTTATTGTTAGGCCTTATTAATATTGGCCTTTATTACATGGAAATATATTATTTTACCTACGTGAGGGGTTAGGGAGGTTAGGTCCCTAACAGTATGGTGTTGCCCTACCCTAA
>JASDQU010012452.1:11351-22626 GCA_032191745.1 Picea mariana
ATGTTTTTATGTTTATCCAAGAACTAAACCAAAAATCTCTTTTTGATGACACAGATGTGGGGCTGTATTGACCTCCAGGAATGTCTCCCATTCAAAGGCGAGTAGAAGCGGCTCCAGTGGCGAGATGGGATGCCAAAGACTATGAGGTAGTAGAACAAAACTTGGAGGGGTTGACCGCGGACGTCCCGGATATTTCTATCAGGGAGATTTCGAGATGTTACCAGCGCCATACTGTGGGTGTGTTCGAGTCTCTCAGTCGACTTCTTCATAGGGTAGCCTGAGCAGTTGTGTGTTATCATGAGCACCATCCTTGATGCTACTTTGTAGAAGCTATAGGCTTCGTATTTTGATATTTTGATCCTTGGAAATAAACTTTTTGTAAAATCTTTTGATCGTTATATACATATATACAGCTTCTACTGGCTTATTTTGTGTTGTGTTATACATGTGATGTGTGATTGGTTTATAAATGTCCCAAAATATGTCTAACACATAGTTATCTAATCCATCAGTCAATGTATTTAGACATCTAGGAATGTGTTGATATTCTATATAATCAAAATAACGTTCCAATAGGTGAATTCGTAAATATACCTGTAATAAAGTAGGACTTCGGATAGCATAGACATTACTTAGCTGTAGTACTACTAGCCGCGAATCGAGTCATATAACCAGGTGGCGGATATCAAGAGAAATAACATCAATCAACAATTCGATGACAACGCTATATTCTGCAATATTATTGGTCACACAACCGAGGCACACACCTCGTAGACTGATAAGCTCGTTTGTAGGGGTGTAAATTTCCCATGCAGCAGAAGTGAGGTTCTAACTACAACGGCTAGCGCCATCAGTGAAGCCAATGTGGGGTGGCGAAGACTCCAATATCTGGAAACCAAGTACAACACAAGATAAGCGGTCTAGGGCAGAGACCAAAAAATGAAAAAGCATACTAAAGTAACAAAAAGTATGATACAATAAAATACAAGCACTCATGCACAAGTGATCTTAAGCATAGTACTTCTTTAAGTACAACCCATTTCTGAGTTCACTCAAAGGGATACCTTCGTAGTCCACCAACTCATAATCTCCTTTCTCCAAAACTCGTCTAACGATATAAGGACCTTGCCACATAGCTTCAAATTTTTTGGCTCCTAGCATATCCCGATTTGTTCGTAAAAGAGAACCAGATCACCTTTGGAGAAGACGTGTGGCTTGAAATGTTTGTCGTATTGGGCTTTGACGCGTTTCTTCTGGGCTTCTATAACTAGGGTGGTGTCATGATGGGTTTCGTCTAATTGCATGAGATACAACAGACGTTCTTCTTAAGCAGAAGTGTTTGGGAGAAGTTCGACGGCTAGTTTTAGGGAGGGTATCTCACATTCAATCGGCAAGATGGCTTCTAGACCATAGACTAACTAGAATGGTGTAAACCCGGTAGCAAACTTAATGGATGTTTGGTAAGCCCACAATGCTAAAAACAACATTGTGTGCCAACTCGTTTTGTGAATCCCTATCATTCGTCGAAGCATGGTGATGAGAAGTTTGTTTATTACTTCAACTTGGCCGTTGGCTTGTGGGTAATAGGGTGTTGAGTTTTCATGGCGAAGACCCAACTTTTCAGTGAGTTCAGACATCATGAAGTTTCTAAAGTGGCTACTGTGGTTAATAACGATAGCTTGAGGAACACCAAACTGAGCAATGATGTGATTAAACATAAATAATATTGCAGTCCTTCCGATATTGTCGAATGTTGGCATCGCCTCGGCCCATTTCATAAAATAATCTACGGCTACGATAATGTAACCATGCCCCCTGGCCAAGCGAGGGTGACATGTTATGAAATCAATACCCCATTTCTCAAAAGGAACAACGGAGACCACAGGGTGTAGAGGAACAGAGTGTGATTGTATTTTATTGTTGTAGGTTTGGCAAGCGTGACATTTTAATACAACAATTATACAATTGTTGAATAAAGAAGGAAAAAAATACCCCACTCATAAGATCTTCTGGGCAGTAGCATACCCAGACATGTGACCACCACAGGCTCCAGAATGGTCGTCACTTAGGGCTTTCTTAGCTTCATCAAACGTGAGGCAACGTCGAAAAACGGAGTCAATCCCACGATGATAAAGAGTATCACGGAGGATAATATACTGACGGGATTGGTAGCGTATTCGATGGTGGCCAGTGATAGACAAATTGGGCTGGAAAGTCTGGGTCTGGAGATATATGATGATATCTCCATAGCAAAGGTCATTGGAACTAATCTAGAAAAGGGATTCATCGGGAAATGAATCTGCTGCTACATTTTTCGTCTCAGAGCAGGGAAGGTCGCATATCAACTCAGTAAACACCAAGGATTTCTTGGACTTAGCGCATTCAAATTCTAAGTAAAACTCCTAGAGTATTACGATCCATTTGGAGTATTTTCCCCCTATCAATTAGCGCATAAGAATGTGCTGCATAGGGTTGCAGTTAGAAATTACCGTAGTCTTGCGAGAAAGGATATAGTGCCGGAAATGTTGAACAGCTTGGACGGCTGCCAAGGCCAATTTTTCAACATGTAAATACTTGGTTTCGGTAGTCATGAGACTCTGACTCAAGTAATAGATGACATGTTCATCGTGAGAATCATCCTCCTAGACAAGAACCATAGCGATGGTATAGTTCGAGGCTGTGAGGTAAAGAAAATAATCTCGATTGTAATCAGGTGGGAAGAGTAGTGGGGTACGTGTCAAAGATAGTTTCAAAGCTTCTAAATCTTTGTTGGCAGTGGTATCCCATACGAACTCAGAACCTTTCTTGAGCAGTCGCGTAAATCCAAGAGTTAGCTCAGCATAGTTCAGGATGAAATGACGGAGAAATTTTTCCTTCCCTTGCAAACTTTGTAACTGGTGAAGTGAGGAAGGAGGAGGGAGACTGAGAATTTCCTCGACCTTCAAAGGATCTACCCTGATCCCTTGATGTGAAACAATAAAGCCCAGAAGTTGGTCAGATTCTATGCAAAAAACACATTTGTGGGGATTCAAGCATATGTGGTAAAACCGACATCAAAGGAAAATGGCGCAGAGGTGTATTGGATGATCTACACGGTGCATGGAATGAGAGGGTATGTCATTGAGATATGGTTGCACGATGTGCTTTACATCATGAAAGGTGTAAGACATAGCATGTTGAAAAGTTGCGTCGGCTTTCTTTAAACCGAATGGAAGTTTCTGGTAGGCGAAAGTTCCCCAAAGACAAATAAAAGTGGTCTTGTGTTGGTCCACAGGAACGATATTGATTTGATTATATCCGGAGAAACCATCCATCAAAGAGAATATTTCACTTCCGACACAATCATCGACGATCTGGTCAATGAAGGGGGTAGGAAAGTTGTCTTTAGGACAAGCTTTTTTAATGTCCCTATAATCAACGCACACGCAGATTGTGCCTTGTTTCTTGTCAATCAGAACAAGATTGGAAACCCAGTTAGTTAGAGCCACAGGGTAAATAAAGCCAGCTTTGAGAAGTTTCTCAATTTCAAGCTTGATAGAGGCTGCTTTACGTGGGTGGATTGGACGAAGTCATTGCCGGACTGGTTTAGCGCCCGGGTATGTCTTAATCTCATGTACCACAATGTCAGGGTCAATCCCTAGCATTTCTTCATAGCTCCATGCGAAGACATCACGAAATTCTTGGAAAAGAGACTTGTAGGTGACAACTTCGTCATGGGAACACGAAGCTCTGATATGCACATTTTTGACAACTCCAGGTTTTATGGATATGTCGAAGGGGATGGTGGGTTAGATATTACTTAAGTTCCCTTCGTAGAACATATCGTGTGTAGAATCGGGAATGGTAGGAATGATGAAAATGGTCAACGGGGTCGAGAGTCATTGGTAACCCTTAATGGTGCATTGTTCCAGGAAGAGGATGGAACGATGATGTCCATCATCCCAAGGGGTATCTTCCATATACATAACAGACATAATCATCTCATCTGTAGGGAAAATGATGTGGAATGGATCCAGAGATAAATCACCAAGAGAGGGGGTAGAAGGGGTTGTCGATTGAATGGCTTGATAAGTGGATTCAACTGGACTCAAAGGCATTTCATCGCCATAACGAAGATGATCGCCAGGGTTGGGTACCATCCATGGGTAGGAAGATACTGGGGTTTCGTGAATAGAGGTGGAGATCATGTTGATCGAGGCGACAAACAGATGTGGAACATCGGATGGTGGAATGGGGAAAGTACCCATCAAAGAGGAATCTTTAAGAAGACCCACACCAACGTTCTCATGTTCAGGGGGGGGGTTTCCAATGAAAGGTATGTTGCCGATACGTGCATCAGAGTGAAAGAAGGCCAATTGGTCTACGGTAACTACTTTTCCTTGATGTGGGAAACACACGACATAGAAAAGGGTGGACACAACTGCATGCATGGAATCAATCCAGTGATGGCCAAGTAGAAGGTTCTAATCGAGAGGAGCGTCAAATACCTCCACTTCAACGTTGATCGTTTTTACTTCTAAAGTAATAGACAATGAAGGTAGGACACCGTAAGGCTTAAAACCAGAGCCATTGAAGGATTTGAGCGTGTTATGGGATTCATTCAAACGAGGAGAGTCGATGGCTTTCTAGCAGGTAATAGACATGACACATGTCGAGGCACCCTCATCAATAATTGTTCTACTAATGTTTTTGTCGGAGACAATAACTCGTATTTGGAATGCGCATTGAGGGGGTAACTTTGGAATGTGATCTTCCAAGTCAAAAATTATTAAATTTGTATCCGTAGGGTCGATTCCACCAATAACTTTCAACAGTGCCATTCGTTGTATAGGACAACTCTGAAGGACTTCGAGGGCTAACATCGCGGACGGTGCTTGGGCCAGATCTTCGACAATACTGTAATTCTGGGTAGCACGTACATGAGGATTGAAAGCCTATTTTTGAACAACACCCTTTGGAGGAGGGAGAATAATTGTATTTAGGCTTGGTCGTTCGAGATGAAGAGAACCGTTGGTAGGTGGAGTCATGGGAGATGGTTGGACCAATGAAGGAGGTATTTCATTAACCCTCTCTTTGGAGGAAGAATAATCTTTGTCTTGAGTGGTAAGTGTGATGTCATTCTTCTTTGAATCACATGTACACATTAAGACATAGGATGTATTGGAGGGGGAAGGTTGGTCATGAATGACCAATTGGGACTGTTGTTGATAAGGGAAGGGTTGGGACAATACGGTTGGAGTGGGGCGTTTCGTGGTCCCTTGAAGGAACTTAGTAACCTCATCTCATCGTGGACAATCCTTAGTGTAGTGATCATCACCACAGATAAGACAAGGGTATCAGGGTTTGCACTTATCCCTATCATCAACAGGTGGTGTTTTGGTTTTCTCAGTTTGCGGATTATTTTTATCCTCCTTGTTCTTACCCTTTCCTTTTTTCGATTTATTTTTGCCAGCAGGGGTAGATTGAACATAGTTTACCTCAGAAGTCTTGTCGGTGGGAGGGGTAGGAGACGGAGCATTTTTAACATTAGAAGAAATGGATTTGGTGTTGTTGCTAGAGGTTTGGATGGAATGAGTTTGGGCATGGACAGTGCTAATCACACCGTCAACTGCATGAGAAGCATCGGGAGTAGTTGAAGTAGTGGAAGTAGAAGGATGAGGTGCGTCAGGGAGTAAGTCATAAAGAGTACGCATTTGTGAGTAAACAAGGTCGAGGTATTGAGAACGACTGATTTCCTATTCTTCTATGACAACTCCACCCATGGTGATGTCACGAGCGATTTCGTTCACGAATGATTTCGTGAACCACTTTGCCAGCAACTGATCAGGAAGTTCGAGTTTGATGAGATGTCATATCCATCGCCACTCATGAATGTGATCATAGATATGAGTGGCTTTGGTTTGTTTGAAAGAACTCAAAATCTTGGTTCTCGTTTCGTAGTGGATCGGTAACTGGTAGTGGGTGAGGAAATCCATAGCGAGGGTGTTGAAGTCAGTGAAGAAGCCTTGTGGTAATTTTATATATCACTTCACAGCGGAACCTGTGAGGGCCCGCTAAAAAAGGCGTAAATGAATAGAGTCATCCATCAAGGAGTTGGATGAGCACCAAAGGTGAAAAGTCATTACATGATTGTTCGGGTCCTCTCTCGGTTTACCATCGAATTTAGGGATGTTGGATGGTAGTTTGGCCGGTATGGCGGGCCATTGAGGAGAGTGAAGGATCGGATCATTTAAAATCCTCTAAAGATCAGGGAGGTCCAGGGTGGCTAAGAAGGGTAACTGTCTATTCACATGTGGGTACTAGTGACTTTGGGGAGGGAGTCTCGTCGGTAGACCAGTGGGACCATAAGCAGTTTTTATATAATGTGAAGATTCAGGCAGATTCAATTGTTGGTGTGGAGGCAAGTAATTCATAGGGCTGTACCCTTAAACAGGGGCTTGGGATTGAGCGTTTGAGGCCCAAATAGGATTATACGTGCCTGGATATGGTTCGCCTATACTAGGGGGTAAGATGGAGCTAGCTTGAGGCTGTTGCCCCCCAATCGAGTGAATATTATGTTGAATAAGATAATTCCAATACTGGGCTAAGGATGGAGGTATGTTTTGACCATAGGGTGGGGTCGGTGGAGATTTCCCTCCAATTGGGGGTTGCATCCCAATTGGGATTTGTCCTGCAAAAGGGGATTGGGTTTGGCCTCCTTGGTAAAATTGTCCACCAACAAGAATCTGGTAATTAGGTGTGAAAGACGAGATGGTGCCACTAGGGTCGGTGCCTCCAATAGAGGATGGAAGAGGTCCTCTGAAAGGGGGTCGAGGAAGTGTCGGAATAAAACCGGTAACAAGATGGTGCCCAGAAGGAGTGGAAACGCCAGTAGTCTTGGATGAGATTTGTGTAGGAGCGGGAATAGAAGCATTCAACGCATGATATCTGAGTGGAAGTGTTGGGGTGAATCTAGGCGAAAGAGGTGTGCCAATGGGGGCTTGGATAGCCACTTTAATCCTAGTGTGAGGACTCGTAGTATCTGGGACCATTGTGTAATGGACCGTTTGTAGAGGGATATTCAAGATGTGGTTAGTTGGTGGAGCATCTATACTAGGAAAATAATAGGCAGTAATAAAATGTATTGCATCTGGATCAGATGTTTTGGGCAGCTCAGGTGTGACAGTGATATCAACGCCTACTCCTGAGCCAAAGAGATGTCATCTAAAAATGCCAGTAGTCCAAAAAGGATCTTGACCCTTAGGTCCTATGAAAGGTCCAGTTGGTAATCAAGAATACTAAACAACTATATCTCCAGAAGAATTCACTCGAACAATACGTCTCTCAGAGTTGGGAGGAAGTCGAAAGTCCTCTCGAGAATTGGTAATTTGGAACCATTCCAAAGAGTTAGTTCTTTCCACTGGTGGAGTGGCAACGTCTTGGATTTCACTCTGTTGAAGAGAGCCCTCCGGTGAGTTGGTAGGAAAGGGTTGAGAACCTTCCAGATCTTCTCGGGGTAGGCCTTGCATTCTACGTGAACAACGTGGAGGGTCAATTGTGATTGAGTTAGAATTTTACGAAAGAAATTCTATGGCCAACTTGGGTAAACAAACAGCGTGCGCTAATAAAATCTAGGAAGCAAAACCAAGAAAACAATACCTTCTAATTATGAATTTACTAGTTGGTGATGAAATCCAACGTCGCAACGATGAGACAACAAGGGACTGGGCTAGTGTGGAAAAATTACATTGACGACCTGCTTAACGGACTTCACCCTGGTGTAATCTCCCACACACAATCATGGGTATACCCTCCAAGGAGCCCAAGTGAGTCTAGCCAATGTCGATTCCAGGTACCGTGAAGACTTACCCCTTCACAGTCACCTTGTGTAAGCCCCTAAGAAGATAGGCTACTAAGGTTACCATCAACAACAATAATGCCTGGGGGAATAGTCGACAATCCAATCCACACGTAGGGGCAGGGTATCTAGCCCGAAATCAGCTTGATAGGCTTCCACTCATCATTGTGGGTATACCTTCAAGTGACCCCCGTAATACGTGCAATCTCTACACCAGCATCAACAAAGCAAGGTGAGTAGCTCTGTCAATATCAATGTGACCTCAGGTTTGACCCTTGTCTGCGAAACCAGAGATTTTGGGTTTGATCCCCAATGGATTCGCCAATTTTGTTATCGAATAAATTAGTAGGTGCGGACACTAACAGATCTCCCTAGATCCACCTGGATCTAGAACAAAACATGACAGGACATGACTCTTTCCATAAGTTGCGGTCATTGAATCTACTACCAAGAAGGAATGAGTGACATACCTTTATATCGCTTCCTTAGGTCTCTGTTGTTCCCGCTTCGCTCCAGTGCTATTGTGAAATTAGGTCCAAGACAACACAAACCAACCAAAGTGAAGATAGAAAAGTATAATCAATGTCAACCTATGCATATGATCAAGGAGTTATGCAATAAAATAAGAGTGATTTTATGGGAAAGGGACATGTCGCTGTATTATATTAAATGAAAGTAGAATATACAACCGGATCGCCTTGATGTTGCAAGCTTCCTTTCAATGACCCTTGGTTCCAGCACACACACTTTCTCTACACTTGCATGAAGAAGATCCAATACAACCTGATAGACTAAATAGAGTCTTCAAGCTTCTATCCAAGCAAAGTTCTTCACACAATTCTTTCACCAATTCTTCATTCAATCTTGCTTAACCTTTTCCATGAGAAACCTTTCAATATATAGGAGAAGGAGAGATGGTTAAATGGATGAGGATGATCCCACTAAATCTGAGAAGTTACTAGGATGCAAACCATGTGAATGCCAACTCATTTTCTAGAAGATTCCCTTCTAGAACCTTCATGACCTCTTCTCTTTTCCAATCTTTGAAACAGGTCCACACCCTACCTATAGAGAAGAATGTGAATAGTTCACACCCTACGTGTGGGTTGCCTGTGAGAATGAAGTATTTTCGCACCCTATAACATAGGCAGCCTACGAACTCATCTTAAAAATGTGTTTTTTGGAAGAAGACAGTCGGCACTTTTCTCAGGCAAAAAGTCCTTGTGGGAGCTTGAATACATCACTTGTAGAAACATCACCAAAGTGACCAAAATAATGTGTAACAGTCACTTAACCTATTTCTAGGTCACTTAACCCATTTCTAGATCACTTAACCTATTTCTAGGTCACTTAACCCATTTATAGGTCACTTAACCTATTTTCCTCATTTTTAGGGTTAACCACTTTCCATAATTAGAAATTTCTCCATTACTTTATCATTTAAGTATTGCTCCTTGACTTTGTCATCTCACTTTATCATTTAAATAATATTCTTTGATTTTCTCACTTCACTTTATTATTTACATAATCCTTATTGACTTTGTCACTTTACTTTATCATTTGAATAATAATTTATTCTTTGCAAGATCTTTGACTTCTTTGACCTTTGGGGGCTTCAAGCCAACATATGAGGTTCCTCCAACTTTGTAAGGCCATAACTCTCAAACCGTGAGGAGTTATGTGACGTTCCACATACCACCAGAAATGGCATGACATGTACTATCCATATAGAATAGTATTACCTTCAAATATATTAAAACTCATACCATTATACATTAAACAACCTTGGGTCCATTACCCAAACCTTTGTGCTACCGGAATTCGTTACCAAACTTTCTTCAAGGGTTGAAATCAATGACAACCAACCTTAATAAACAATCTCCCCATTTGGAATTGATGGAAACTCTCTAATGTAATACTGAAAGTTATATCACTCATGCTCCCCTTGGAAACATGTTTATGTCCTCTGCATCTCTATGACCATTGCTCCCCCTAGAAACATGCCTCTGTCCTCTGCAGCTCTGTGACCATTGCTCTCCCTGGAACCATGCCTCTGTCCTTTGCAACTGATGAATATCTCCCCTTTGTCATCAATGGAAAAGGTATCTTTCCATCCGGGGTTGCTCCCCCTGACTGAACTGTCCTCTTTATGATGCTTCCTTGTGTACATCTAAGACATATAAGATAAGCATTCAAAAGCATTCATTTTGGACTAGAAATAACTCCAAGTCTCTGGAAAAGATACTCAAAGGCTTCCCATGGAAGTGGTTTTGTAAATTTGTATTCCACTTGTTCTTTTGTGAACATATACTCAACTCTGATGTTCTTTTCTGCAACATGTTCCCGTAGAAAGTGATACTTGATTGGAATGTGCTTCGTCTTGGAGTGCATCACTGGGTTCTTTGATATAATGATGGCGCTTGTATTATCACAATATATTGGAATGGGATCATCATACTCAACCTTTATATATGTCAAAGTTTGTTTCATCCAAAGAACTTGTGTACAACATGTTGTTGCTGCAATATACTCTACCTTGGCTGTAGATAGAGATACTGATGATTGTTTCTTGCATAGCCATGATACTAAACACTCACCCAAGTAGAAAATTTCTCCACTAGTGCTTCGTCAATCATTAATACAACCTATCCAATCTGCATTTGTGTAGGAAATAAGAGATAGATCCTTTTCTTTTGGATACCATAATCCAAACTCTCGTGTTCCTTTGAGATATCTAAAAATTCTCTTCAGTGCTAATACATGTGATTCCTTTGGTGCTTCTTGAAATTGTGCAACCTATCCAACTGTCTGCATTACATCTGGTTTGGATGCTATCACATATAGTAGGTTGCCCATCATTGACCTGTATTGCCTCTTATCTGTAGAATTTGAATCATCATCTTTTCTTAACTTGCAGCTGGTTTGCATGGGAGTGATAACCGGTTTGCAATCTTCCATTCTTAACCTCTTTATCATTTCTCTGATATACTTGGTTTGAGAAATAAAAATTCCTTGGTTGCTTTGACATATCTGAAGTCCCAGAAAGAAGGATAGTTCTCCAAGTAATGACATATCCTTTGCAAATTCATGCTACATATCCTTTGCAAATTTTTTGGCTTAACCTATCATGATCACTAATAAAAATAATATCATCAACATAAACTTCAATTAATAAAATATTACCTTGACTTACCTTGATGTAGAGGTTGTTGTCTACACTTCCTTTTCTGAACCCTTCCTATTGTAGATATTTATCCAGTCTAGAGTACCATATTCTAGGAGCATGTTTTAGACCATACAAGGCCTTGTTTAATTTGTACACATAGTCTGCATTATCTAACAACTGAAATCCTTCTAGCTGTTCAATGTAGAATTCTTCTTCAAGTTCCCCATTCAGAAAATATGATTTTACATCCATCTGATACACTTTAATATTTT
>JASDQU010012452.1:47887-64194 GCA_032191745.1 Picea mariana
ATGGCTTTCCAGTAGGTAATAGACATGACACACATCGAGGCACCCTCATCAATAACTGTTCTACAAATGTTTTTGTCGGAGACAATAACTTGTATTTGGAATGCGATTTGAGGGGGTAACCTTGGAATGTGATCTTCCAAGTCAAAAATTATTAAATTTGTATCTGTAGGGCCGATTCCACCAATAGATTTTAACAGTTCCTTTCGTTGTATAGGACAACTCTGAAGGACTTTGAGGGATGACATCGCGGATGGTTCTTGGGCGAGATCTTCGACAATACTATAGTTCTGGGCAGCACGTGCATGAGGATTGAAATCTGATTTTTGAACAACACCCTTTGGGGGAGGGCGAAGAATTGTATCTACGCTTGGTCGTTCGAGATGAAGAGGATCGTTGGTAGGTGGAGTCATGGGAGATGGTTGGACCAACGAATGAGGTATTGCATTAACCCTCTCTTTGGAGGAAGAATAATCTTTGGCTCGAGTGGTAAGTGTGATGTCATTCTTCTTTGAATCACCTGTACACATTAATACATAGGATGTATTGGAGGGGGAAGGTTGGTCATGAATGACCAATTGGGCCTGTTGCTGATAAGGGAAGGGTTGTGACAATACAGTCAGAGTGGGGGGTTTCATGGTCCCTTGAAGAAACTTAGTAACCTCGGCTCGTCGTGGAAAATCCTTAGTGTAGTGATTATCACCATAGATAAGACAAGGGTATCAGGGTCTGCACGTATCCCTATCGTCAACAGGTGGTGTTTTGGTTTTCTTAGTTTGCGAATTATTTTTATCCTCCTTGTTCTTACCCTTTCCTTTTTTGGATTTATTTTTGCCGACGGGGGTAGATTGAACAGAGTTTACCTCAAAAGTCTTGTCAGTGTGAGGGGTAGGAGACAGAGCATTTTGAACATTACAATAAATGGATTTGGGGTTGTTGCTAGAGGTTTGGATGGAATGAGGTTGGGCATGGAATGTGCCAATCACACTGTCAATTGCATGAGAAGCAACAGGATTAGTTGAAGTAGTGGAAGTAGAAGGACGAGGTGCGTCAGGGAGTAAGTCGTAAAGAGTACCCATTTGTGAGTAAATGAGGTCGAGGTATTGAGCATGATTGATTTCTTGTTCTTCTATGACAACTCCACCCATGGTGATGTCATGAGCGATTTCGTTCACGAATGATTCCGTGAACCACTCTGCCAGCAACTGATCGGGAAGTTCAAGTTTGATGAGACGTCATCTCCATCGCCACTCATGAATGTGATCATAGATATGAGTGGCTTTGGTTTGTTTGAAAGAAATCAAAATCTCGGTTCTCATTTCGTAGTGGATTGGTAACTGGTAGTGGGTGAGGAAATCCATAGCGAGGGTGTTGAAGTCAGTGAAGAAGCCTCATGGTAATTCTATATACCACTTCACGGTGGAACCTGTGAGGGTCCGCTAAAAAAGGTGTAAACGAATAGAGTCATCCATCAAGGACTTGGATGAGCACCAAAGGTGAAAATTCATTACATGATTGTTCGGGTCCTCTCTTGGTTTACCATTGAATTTAGGGATGTTGGATGGTAGTTTGGCCGGTATGGCAGCCATTGAGGAGAGTGACGAATCGGATCATTTAAAATCCTCGATAGATTAGGGAGGTCCAGGGTGGCTAAGAAGGGTAACTGTCTATTCACATGTGGGTACTAATGACTTCGGGGAGGGAGTCTCGTTGGTAGACCAGTGGGACCATAAGCAGTTTGCATATAATGCAAAGATTCAGGTGGATTCAGTTGTTGGTGTGGAGGCAAGTAATTCATAGGGTTGTACCCTTAAATAGGGGCATGGGGTTGAGCGTTTGAGCCCCAAATAGGATTATGCGTGACTGGATATGGTTCGCCTATACTAGGGGGTAAGACGGACCTAGCTTGAGGTTGTTGCCCCCCAGTTGAGTGAGGATTATGTTGAATAAAATAATTCCAATACTGGGCCAAGGATGGAGGTATGTTTTGACCATAGGGTGGGGTTGGTGGGGATTTCCCTCCAATTGGGGGTTGCATCCCAATTGGGATTTTTCCTGCAAAAGGGGATTGGGTTTGGCCTCCTTGGTAAAATTGTCCACCAACAAATTATGTGTGAAATATGGGATGGTGCCACTAGGGTCAGTGCCTCTGATAGAGGATGGAAGAGGTCCATTGAAAGGAGTTCGAGGAAGTGTCGGAATAAAACCAGGAACGAGATGGTGCCCAGAAGGAGGGGAAATGCCAGGAGTCTCGGATGAGATTTGTGTAGGAGCGGGAATAGAAGCATTCAACGCATGATATCTGAGTGGAAGTGATGGGGTGAATTTGGGTGAAAGAAGTGTGCCAATGGGGTCTTGGCTATCCACTGTAATCCCGGTGTGAGGACTCGTAGTATCTGGGACCATTGTGTAACGGACAGTTTGTATAGGGATAGTCAAGATGTGGTTAGCTGGTGGAGCATCTGTACCAGGGAAATAATAGGCAGTAGTAAAAGGTATTGTGTCTGGATCAAACATTTGGGGCAGCTCATGTGTGACAGTGATATCAACGCCTAGTCTTGAGCCAAAGAGATGTCGTCTAAAAATTACAGTAGTCCAGAAAGGATCTTGACCCTCAAGTCCTATGAAAGGTCTAGCTGGTAATCCAGAAGACTGAACAACTATATCTCCAGAAGAATTCACTCGAACAATACGTCTCTCAGAGTCGGGAGGAAGTCAGAAGTCCTCTCGAGAATTGGTAATTTGGAACCGTTCTAAAGAGTTAGTTCTTTTCACTGGTGGAGTGGAAACGTCTTGGACTTCACTCTGTTGAGGAGAGCCCTCCAATGAGTTGGTAGGCAAGGGTTGAGAACCTTCCAAATCTTCTGGGGGTAGGCCTTGCATTCTACGTGAACGGCGTGGAGGGTCAATTATGATCGAGTTAGAATTTTACGAAAGAAATTCTATGGCCAACTTGGGTAAACAAATAGCATGCGCTAATAAAATCTAGGAAGCAAAACCAAGAAAACAAGACCTTCTAATTCTGAAGTTACTAGTTGGTGATGAAATCCAACGTTGCAATGACGAGACAAGAAGGGACTGGGCCAGTGTGGAAAAATTACGTTGACAACCTGCTTAACGCACTTACACCTTGGTGCAAGCTCCCACACACAATCATGGGTATACGCTCCAAGGATTCCAAGTGAGTCTGGCCAATGTTGATTCCAGGTACCGTGAAGACTTACCCCTTCACAGTCACCTTGTGTAAGCTTGAAGGGGTAAGTCTTCACGGTACCTGGAATCGACATTGGCCAGACTCACTTGGAATCCTTGGAGAGTATACCCATGCAAGGGTAAGGTATCTAGCCCAAAATCAGCTTGATAGGCTTCCACTCATCATTGTGGGTATACCTTCAAGTGACCCCTGTAATACGTGCAATCTCTACACTGACATCAACAAAGCAGGGTGAGTAGCTCTGTCAATCTCAATGCCACCTCAGGTTTGACCCTTGTCTGCGAAACCAGAGATTTTGGGCTCGATCCCCAGTGGAGTGGCCAATTTTGTTATTGAATAAATCAGTAGGTGCAGACACTAACAGATCTCCCTAGATCCACCTGGATCTAGAATAAAACATGACAGGACATGACTATTTCCGTAAGTTGCGGTCATTGAATCTACTACCAAGAAGGAATGAGTGACATACCTTTATATCGCTTCCATAGGTCTCTGTTGTTCCCGCTTCACTCTGGTGCTCTTGTGAAATTAGGTCAAAGACAACACAAACCAACCAAAGTGAATATAGAAAAGTATATTCAATGTCAACCTATGCATATAATCAAGGAGTTATGTAATAAAATAAGAGTGATTTTATGGGAAAGGGACATGTTGTTGTATTATATTAAATGAAAGTAGAAGATACAATCGGATCTCCTTGATGTTGCAAGCTTCCTTTCAGTGACCCTTGGTTCTAGCACACACACTTTCTCTACACTTGCATGAAGAAGATCCAATACAACTTGATAGACTAAATAGAGTCTTCAAGCTTCTATCCAAGCAGAGTTCTTCACACAATTCTTTCACCAATTCTTCATTCAATATTGCTTAACCATTTCCATGAGAAACCTTTCAATATATAGGAGAAGGAGAGATGGTTAAATGGATGAGGATGATCCCACTAAATCTGAGAATTCAGTAGGATGCCAACCATGTGAATGCCAACTCATTTTCTAGAAGATTCCCTTCTAGAACCTTTGTGACCTCTTCTCTTTTCCAATCTTTGAAATAGGTTCACACCCTACCTATAGAGAAGACTGCGAACAGTTTGTACCCTAAGTGTGGGTTGCCTATGAGAATGAAGTATTTTCACAGCCTATAACATAGGCAGCCTATGAACTCATCTTAAAAATGTGCTTTTTGGAAGAAGACAGCAGGCACTTTTCTCAGGCAAAAAGTCCTTGTGGGAGCCTAAATACATCACTTGTAGAGACATCACCAAAGTGACCAAAATTATGTGTAATAGTCACTTAACCTATTTATAGGTCACTTAACCCATTTCTAGATCACTTAACCTATTTCTAGGTCACTTAACCCATTTATAGGTCACTTAACCTATTTTCCTCATTTTTAGGGTTAACCACTTTCCATAATTAGAAATTTCTCCATTATTTTATCATTTAAGTATTCCTCCTTGACTTTGTCATCTCACTTTATCATTTAATTAATATTCTTTGATTTTCTCACTTCACTTTATTATTTACATAATCCCTCTTGACTTTGTCACTTTACTTTATCATTTAAATAATAATTTATTCTTTGCAAGATCTTTGACTTCTTTGACCTTTTGGAGGTTCAAGACAACATATGAGGTTCCTCCAACTTCGTAAGGCCATAACTCTCCAACCGTGAGGAGTTATGTGACGTTCCACATACCACCAGAAATGGCATGACATGTATTATCCATATATAATAGTATTACCTTAAAATATATTAAAACTCATACCATTATACGTTAAACAACCTTGGGTCCATTACCCAAACCTTTGTGCTACCGGAATTCGCTACCGAACTTTATTTAAGGGTTGAAATCAATGACAACCAACCTTAATCAACAATCTCCCAATTTGGAATTGATGGAAACTCTCTAATGCAATACTGAAAGTCATATCACTCATGCTCCCCTTGAAAACATGCATATGTCCTCTGCATCTCTGTGACCATTGCTCCCCCTAGAAACATGCCTTTTTCCTCTGCAGCTCTGTGACCATTGCTCCCCCTGGAACCATGCCTCTGTCCTCTACATCTAATGAATATCTCCCCTTTGTCATCAATGGAAAAGGTATCTTTCCATCCGGCATTGCTCCCCTTGACTGAACTATCCTCTTTATGATGCTTCCTCGTGTACATCTAAGACATATAAGATAAGCATTCAAAAGCATTCATTTTGGAGTAGAAATAACTCCAAGTCTCTGGAAAAGATACTCAAAGGCTTCCCGTGGAAGTGGTTCTGTAAATATGTATTCCACTTGTTCTTTTGTGAACACATACTCAACTCTGATGTTCTTTTCTGCAACATGTTCCCGTAGAAAGTGATACTTGATTGGAATGTGCTTCGTCTTGGAGTGCATCACTGGGTTCTTTGAGATAATTATGGCTCTTGTATTATCACAATATATTGGAATGGGATCATCATACTCAACCTGTATATATGTCAAAGTTTGTTTCATCCAAAGAACCTGTGTACAACATGTTGCTACTGCAATATACTCTACCTCGGCTGTAGATAGAGATACTGATGATTGTTTCTTGCATAGCCATGATACTAAACACTCACCCAAGTAGAAAATTTCTCCACTAGTGCTTCGTCAGTCATTAATACAACCTACCCAATCTGCATTTGTGTAGGAAATAAGAGATAGATCCTTTTCTTTTGGATACCATAATCCAAACTCTTGTGTTCCTTTGAGATATCTGAAAATTCTCTTCACTGCTAATACATGTGATTCCTTTGGTTCTTCTTGAAATCATGCAACCTGTCCAACTGTCTGCATTACATCTGGTCTGGATGCTATCACATATAGTAGGTTGCCCATCATTGGCTTGTATTTCCTCTGATCTATAGAATTTGAATCATCATCTTTTCTTAACTTGCAATTGGTTTTCAGGGGAGTGATAACCGGTTTTCAATCTTCCATTCTGAACCTCTTTATCATTTCTCTAATATACTTGGTTGGAGAAATAAAAATTCCTTGGTTTCTTTGATGTATCTGAAGTCCCAGAAAGAAGGATAGTTCTCCAAGTAATGAAATTTCAAATTCATGCTGCATATCCTTTGTAAATTTTTGGCTTAACCTGTCATGATCACTACCAAAAATAATATTATCAATATAAACTTCAATTAATAAAATATTACCTTGACTTACCTTGATGTAGAGGTTGTTGTCTACACTTCCTTTTCTGAACCCTTCCTATTGTAGATATTTATCCAGTATAGAGTACCATGTTCTAGGAGCATGTTTTAGACCATACAAGGCCTTGTTTAATTTGTACACATAGTCTGCATTATCTAACAACTGAAATCCTTCTGGTTGTTCAATGTAGAATTCTTATTCAAGTTCCCCATTCAGAAAATATGATTTTACATCCATCTGATACACTTTAATATTTTTGGAGCATGCATAAGCTAAAATAAATCCGATTGCTTCCGTTCTGGAAACTGGGGAAAATGTCTCTTCAAAGACGATTCCTCCAACCTGTGCATATCATTTACATACCAATCTAGTTATGTTCCTTGTAACCTATCAATATTTGTTCAATTTATTCCTGTATACCCACTTTGTGTCGATCACATTCTTATCCTTTGGTCTCGGAACCAATTCCCAAGTGTCATTTTTCTCTATTTGATCCAATTCTTCATCCATGGCCTTGTTCCAAAATTCATCCTTGATGGCCTCTTCAAAATATGTTGGTTCAATCATAGATGTGAGTGCTAGGTGTGTTTGTTCTGGTGAAGGGATTCTTCTTCTGGTCTCAACTCCGACGTCTTTGTTTTCGATAATATTATCTGAAGGATGATTCTTCTATACTCGTCTGCTAGGTGTCTTTGGAGGAACTTGTTGAACTTGCTCTTCTACTTCTATCGTATTCTCTTCATATTCCTCTTCTACTTCCTTTTCATCTTATGCTTCTTCTTCGAAAATTTGTTCCATTGATTCATTTTCTTCTTCCTTTGATTTGGGTCTACTCGTTTCATCAATTGTTACATTGATGCTTTCTACAACTTTGTTCAATCTCATATTGTAACACTTGTATGCTTTCCTTGTACTTGAGTAACCAACAAGTACTCCTTTGTCCACATGAAAGTCAAACTTTCCCATTTTTCCATCTTCTCTTTTGATGTAGCATTTTCTTCCAAAAACTCTGAAGTGCTTCACATTTGTTGGTCTTCCTTTCCATAGCTCGTAGGGATTTTTTTCAGTGTTGTTTCTGAGCATTAATTTGTTTTGAATGTGAACTATTGTATGCACTTCATGTGTCCAAAATATATCTGTCAATTTCAAATCTATTAGCATTGTTCGAGCCATTTCCTATACTATCTTGTTCTTTCTTTCAACAACTCCATTCTGTTGAGGTGTCCTATCAACCGATAATTGAATTTTAATTCCATGACTGTTGCAGTATTCCATAAATTCCTTTGAAGTGAACTCTCCTCCATTATCAAATCTCAAGCATTTGATTTTTTAATCCATTTGCTTGTAGATCTTGAAGTTTTCAAAAGCTTCTAACTTATTCTTGAGAAATAAAACTACAATCATTCTTGTATAATCATCAACTAATAATATAAAGAATTTATCACCTTTTAAACCCTTTGTTGTAGTTGGTCCAACTATATTAGTATGCACAATTTCCAATGGTCTTGTCGTTGAATATTCCTTTGATTTGAACCTAGTGTTTGTTTTCTTTCCTTGTTGACAATGATTTCATAAAGTGTTGGTTGGTTTTGTGATCCGGGTCATTTCTTTGACTGCTTCTCTTCTGCTGACTTTGAAAAGGTTATTAAAATGTATGTGACCCATTATTGACAAAGACCCCTTCTGACCCTTGGGCCGAAGTCTGCTCTCAGGATCGTTCAATCACTCCTTCGAGATGAATTAGCTCTTTTGATTCCCTGCTAGAATCTTAATTTCCTGATCCACAGGTCCTTCTTCTTACCTCACGTTCTTCTGCATATGACCATGAATTTCGGGTATCGGCATTTTGGGAGATCAACTCATGTGCTTCCACCCTCAGCTATTGAAATCCTCCTGAATCCCAAACAATCTTTTGGAGCTGTTCATCTGCTCCACTTCCCTGCTGCTGCTGCTTCTTCTTTCTTGCCCAGCTTCTCCTTGCTGGCAGTCTCTGCTGACTCTACCATTAGCTTCCTGATCTCCTCGATCACTTCGTCCAGCTTCTCTAGTGGTTGAATCTGTTCATGCAGTCTCCTCTGCTGCAAATTTTTTCTGCAGATGGACAGATCATCATGATCTCCCATGTCATCTCCTTCATCTGCTTCCAACCTCACTTGTTGGATGTGCAAGATCTACACTATCACCCTTCTCTTCAGGGATTCAATCTGTTCACACAGATCAGCAAATCTCATGTTGTCTGCCTCTTCTTATTCAGCTTCTGCAAGCTCTAACGTTTCAGTCTCTTCAGCTTCCTGGCTGAAAGTATTGATCCACTCCTTAGAATGCTCATCTCCTTCCCCTGCTTGGGCAGCTTCTAACACCTGCTCCAATTCTTCTTTGACAGTCACAGTTGGTTATCTTTCTCTTACTGTTGCTTCTTCATCTGCAACACAAATCCTTGCCTCAACTGGTCTATGTGGTAGGAATATTTGAATTCCCCCAATCATCATAAGATTCCTCCGATCTTCCTCTCGAATGGTGCAAGTTTTGAACTTGTCATCATCTTCATTCACACGGTCAGCTAAACCATATGAATCTACATCTATCAGCATCCCTTGCTAATATGAACTCTCCTCCAAATCCATGAGACTTTAAGATAGCCTCATCTCTATTCCCATGCCCTCCTGGAAAATTGGAAACTTTTTGCTTCCCTCCTGGCAGTCCATGAGATCCCGCAGTGATCTCGATTCATTGCCCTACTGGCAACATGAAATTTCCCAACTATCCTCATGACAGTCTGTGAGATCCCGCAATGACCTCAACTCTTTTCCCTCCTGGCAATTGGGAATTTCCTGACTATCTTCCTGACAATCCTTGAGATCTTCAGTTGATTCCAATTCATCCTCATCATCACTGATATTTCTCCCAGTCTCTAGTTCACATACTTGAACCATCTCCTTAGTTTCGTCGAGGTTTTCAGCATGCCTCAACCATCCTCTTAACAGCCTACGCTATCTTCTAGCCATCAACTCTTTGACTGGCCATTTTTCTTTCGCCTTCCTCATGGGCCATTCGTATACCCATCGCGACTTAGCATTCTGTTGCATCCCAAATGCAAGTTCATCCATTCTGGCACTCATCTCGGCGAGTTGTTCATCCCATTTAGCTTCGCTCATCAGCTCTGGGTCTTTCCTTCTAGCACTCGTATAACATTTAGTAGCCATATTGTTGTCTATCTTCCCTCCTGGCAAATCTACCGTTGTCACTCTGTAACCTTGAGTGTTTCCAGCCTCTTCCACAGTCTTCCTGACTGTCTCCTTGATTGTTTCCTACCTGCAAACAACCATCACAGAGTCTCCAGCACTTTGTCTTCCTTTTCCTTCTCTCTGCCTGAAATATACAAATAGAGTTCTCGCTCTAATACCACTTGGTGTGTATCAGAGTGCTCTTTCACCTCCAGCTTCCCTTGCCTGAAATCTACAGAAAAGATTCAAATCTCTGATACCAAACTTGATGACGCACCACCAAAGACCCTACCTCGACAGGTCCTGTGCCTAACCTCCCGGTCTAAGGATCGTTCATTCACTTCCCCAAGCCAAAGCAGCACTTTTGATTCCCTGTTGGAATCTTAATTTCCCGATCCACGAGTCCTTCTTCTTTCCTCACAGTCACTGTACATGACCGTGAACTTTTTCCCAAAATGGAATTTTGGGTTTCGGGACTCCTTGAGTTCTGATGTCAAGAGCCTCTGTCTTCTCGAACTCCCGAACACTGAAATGTTGAAATGTCGAAAAGGATTTGATCAAAAATTAGCCCCCTGGGCTATGCCTTGGCCCATATGACCACTTCTCATAAGACCGCAGTCTTATTCCCTTCGAGACTTATCAATATGAGAGCCCGACCTCTTGTCAACGGGACTCCCGAATTCTCGATATCTGAAATCCCAATGGACTCTTCCTTTTGGGACTTTCCCCAAAATCCTGGATTGTTGCCACGTGTCCTCCTACGATCGATGGTCGCCATCATTTCACGATTTCATGACTTGTGACACAATCTCCTCTGTCAACTCGAATCCCCGATATCCAAAATCCCAATGGACTCTCGATCTCTGCCATGTGTCCTCCACGGATGGACGATCCAGATTGTTTCAGTGCTTCGCCACTCGCAAAGTCGAAAGACTCCTTCTTCTTCTATTTCCCGATGTCCAAATCCCTGAAATGGGTGATCTCGTGACACGCATCCTCCTTTCAACGGACGGCTGTGATCCTTTCTCTATTTCGGGGCTTTCACCATGGAGTGTCCCGATCTCTTGTCCTCGAGACCTCTGAAATTCCGAAGTCTGAAATCTCAATAGCTCAACTCCTCCTTCAGGACTTTCACCTATGTTGTTCACGAAGGCTTAACCCTCATGCATCTCTTGATAGATCCAATGGTTGTCGGCTATCTAAGAGAGATCTGACGGCTCACGATCTTCCCTACTCTATGCGCTCCTCTACTGCTTCTTGGACGTGGAAACTTCAGTGGTCCAGATCTCGATCTCTCGTCATTAGGACCTTCTCATAGAGCATCCAGTAGTTCTGTCCTCTCCTGTGCACTCTATGCATCTGCTCAATGCCCTCTTGGTAGAACTGTCAAAATCCTTAGTGATTCTGGTTCTCCCTAAACTCATAGCAGAGTTCTTCCTCAGCACTCTGTGCCTGTGCTCAATGCCCTCCTAGTAGAGCCTTACAGAATTCCTCAGAGATTTTTTCTACAACTGTGTCTCTCATACACAGCCTTACCTCCAAGGTATTCAGCAACCTTGAGGTCTTCCTGTGAGCCAATGATTTCAACTATTGTTCCCTCATGGTACGCCTTTGTCTGAACCTACAGAATTCAGAAATGCACCCTCTATGCATGGCTATCAGAATCCACAACGTTATGTCACACCCTCCTGGTGTGAAGCCTCAAAGACCCCTAAACCTGAAATAAAACAACCCCTGCAAATCCATTCCTAACATACATCTACAGCATACAAAGAACACATAAAGACATTCACACAACACAGACAATATGCAGGAAAAACTGCTCTGGTTTGTATTAATAAAAATGCCTCTTTACAAAGGTGTTCTGAGCATAGACTTTAACAAGGTCTCGGCTCTTCTCAACTCTCTCTGCATACTCTGCTATCTCTCTCTCTTCTCTACTCTCATAATACAAAGAAAATCTCCCAATCTTTTACAAGAGGGGGCTCTTTGAGCTATTCCCTCCTATCTACCTACCCTATTCAATTACATTGAATGGGTTGTCTAGTCCAAAATCAGATCTAGATTTCATCCTTACAAACATTCAAGGCTATCTACTCTAATTCCTGCGCAAAGGCATGGCTCCATGGCTCAACAGCCTACAACATTAATTACATTCAAATTCAAATTTGAAATGAGGTTGTGCCTCTCTTCATTGAATGCATGCACTGACGTGGGCTGGTTGGCTGGCTGATTGACATGGAGAGATGCTCCTGCATCAATTATTCTGTGGCATAGCCAACTTTCATCTTCCTTTACTAGAAAACACTTTTCATTTCCAATTTCACTTAATACATATATGTTGCTTGAAGTTCTCGCAGTTGTAGCAATCAATTTTCCTGAACCTTCTTTTCTTATCTCACACTTTTGTGAATCGAAAGTAACTTTATGACCTTGGTCACACATTTGACTCACACTTAGAATATTATGTTTCGTATCTTCTACTAGTAGAACATTTTATTCCTTGTTATTCTTGTTCCCAATTATGATTGTGCCTTTTCCAATGATTTTAGTTGAATCATCATTACCGAAGGAGATTGGTCCATCTCTTTCCTTTCATAATGTAAGAAACCTATCTCTATCACCTATCATGTGTTTTGAACAGCCACTGTCAACATACCAACCACGTTTCTTCTACTTACCTTGTAGAGAGAGTGTGCATTCTTCATTTCTATATTGATCTTGCTTTCTTATCCATGTCGTTTTCTGAGGTTCCTGTCTGTGACTGTTGTTATTATGTTGCAGTTCTCTAGGAGGGACTGTCATTATGCAATCTTTGGTCATGTGTCCAAAATTGTTACATTTGTAACATTTCACTTCAGTTCTCAAAGATTCAAATCTTTTATAACGTCTTCTCTGTGTTTGACTAGGCCTTCTTGGATAACCCCTTTGTGTATGAATTTCAAAGTTGTTTGTGTTCCTATTGTTAGCTCTACAATTCACAGATTTATGTCCAAAATTATTACATGCATAACATAAACCAAAAAAGATAGTTTGATACCTGGGAGTTGAATATCTTCTGAAAGGAGGTACTCTTATCAATTCTTCTTCTTCCTGAGGCCTATATGTTGGTTGTTGATTCTGAAATCTGAATCTTCTTGGTGGAGGAGTGTTCATGTAATCTTCCTTGTAGATCTTCTTATCCCCCTTGATTGTTTCTACATAGATTTTTGGATATGTTTCTTGCTTTGTTGTTTTGGATCTTGATCAGTTTTTTGTCTAATTGTATCCAAGTCCAAACTTGTCATGATGAGATTTTTTAATGCTAATAATGTCATCCAAAACTTTTGATTTGTTCTGCATATTTTCTTTTGAAGATCATTTCTTAATGTGACAATCTCTACTTCCAAATTTCCAATGATCTTGACTTTTTCTTCTATTTGTTCTTTGAGTGCTTCTTCAATTATTTTATATTATTCTATTTGAACCCTTAAATTTGTGATCATTTGTTCTAGTTCTTGAGTGTCTTCTTTCTTATATAGTTCTTCTTGTAGTTTCTTTTTTTTCTTCTTTTCTCTTCTGATAACTTATATGGCACACATTAATTCCTCTCGGTAGTCAACTTCTGCCTCTTTAATTTATTCTTCGACTTCTTCATATTCTCCTTCGGCTTCTTCATATTCTTCTTTGGAACCTTCTTTATCAGAGTCTTCTACTACCATGAATAGAACTCTTTCTGTCTCACTATCACTGACCTCATCTTAATTTGATGATGAGATGTCTTCTTTGGTGCATAATATTTTCTTGAAAACTTTCTTTGTGGTTCTTTTTCTTTTATAAGTTTGTTTTCCTTTTGACTAACCTTCATCGTTTCTCTTTTTCTTATAAGGACATTTGTTAGCAAAATGACCAATACCATCACAATTAAAACAAATTAAAGGAAGCTTACCTCTATACCTACCGTCAGTTCCCTTTTTCATTCTTTTGACAAAGTTGGCCACTTCTCCACCATCTTTTGAGAGGTCGCTGTTGTTGTTGTCTTCTTCTTTTTTCCTTCCCTTTTGCTTTGAAATTTTGGATTCTTTGAAGGCTACTTCTTTTATATCTGGATTTTCCTATTAAGTTCTCATTTCATATGTTGTGAATATTCCATTTAATTCATCCATTATTATTGAGTTTAGATCTGATCTTTCTTCTAGTGTTGATATCTTAGGGTCAAATCTCATAGGAAGAGATCTTAGTACTTTTTGAACAATTACAGATTCTTTGATTTCTTCTCCCAATCCTATGATTGCATTTACTATTTCATCAACTCGCAAAAATTAAGTTGCAATATTCTCATCTTCCTTCATATTAAGTTGTTTGAACTGACCTTTGTAAGTTTGAAGCTTTGTTGCTTTGACTTTCGAATCTCCTTCATAAATATTTTGAAATTTGTCCCAAATCTATTTAGCGGATTTACAATGTGCAACTTTGGTGAATATTGTTTTACTAAGACCATTCAGAAGTGCATTTTTGGCTTTAAAATTATTCTAACCAATTTTCACTGCTTTGTCATTTGTTGGCAGAATTAGTGGTGTTGTGTATCCATCTACAATTGATTGCCAAATTTCAAATCCCTGTGCATGCATATATGTTTTCATCCTTATGCTCCAAAATGAATACTTTTTTCCATTGAACTATGGTATTCCATTTTTTTTACAAGTTTTTTCTCTCCATGATCTACCTTTCAGTGGTTAAACTGATTTCTGAAGGAACCTGCTCTGATACCAATTGTTGGATTACTTAGAGGGGGGGTGAATAAGTAATAGAGAAATTTAATTCTTTTTAACAATATAATCCAAGTGTTATATCAATGTAGCATTGTCATCCAATAACTCCAAAGTAAATAAGAAATGAACAAATGAACAATCATACACATACACAGTACACCATTGTTTTACGTGGAAACCCAAAGTGGGAGAAAACCACAGAATGCTTTTTCTTATATGTCTTGAAGAATTACA
The DNA here is from genome assembly GCA_032191745.1 of Picea mariana. NCBI lineage: Eukaryota > Viridiplantae > Streptophyta > Pinopsida > Pinales > Pinaceae > Picea > Picea mariana. The sequence continues at coordinate 62,481 of JASDQU010012452.1, forward strand.
TTCATTGGAAACACCAACTTCCTTTGGTTTCCAGCTGCAACTAGAAGGAGGCTCCAACCCCCTTGTTTCTCATGCTACAACCTGAAGGAAGCTCCAACTCCCCTATTATCTAGCTACAACCAATAGGAGGATACAACTCCCTATGTTATTCGAATACAACCGAAAGGTGGCTACAACCACCTGTCCTTTCCACGTCCAATCACCGTGAAGTAGAAGTAGAATGTTGGAACCACTGTCACACTATCACTATGAGATATACCATTGTAAACCTATACCAATAAAACTGAACCATGCATCAACCATGCATTGACCTGTACCTCAGCCTGTAATCAACCTGTACCATAAACAAGTGCATCAACCATGCACCAACCTGTACCAAACAACCTGTAATCAACCTGTACCATAAACAAGTGCATCCAACCATGTACCAAGTATGTACCAATCATGTGTCAACTACTCATGAATATGTACCAACATTATCAACTATACACCTCATGTATGTGCCAACTCATCAACTACTTGTCTCAACCATGTACCCAACATGTACCTTAACCAAAAGCCCTCATCAATTTCATCATCCAAATATTATTGGTAACTCTGTAATAGACCTGGTGTATATGATAACATACCTGTAAACCTTCCTTAACTTTAACAACAAGAGACTATCATTTTCATCAAACTTTTCTTTAGTCTCACGTGACTAGTTTTGGATTAGTCAACAACCCTAACTTGAAATAATCATAACTATGTACCTATAATGAATAAATATTTGAAGCTGATACACAATGTTCTTCAGTGTTTTTAATGCAATTCCTCCAGGTGTCACTACTTGGAACCTCTCAGAAAAGGGTTTATAGCAAACATGGCATACCTTGTTGAATTCTGGCTTATTCTAGAGAGAGACCTTGTAGAGCATGACCCTCACATAATATTTGTTGAATCGATATGAATATGTTCCACAACATACTAAATATTGTACTCTAACCAACACATTTTTTCTTACTGAATTTGGATCTGTTATGAAGAAGTTATGATGTTTTTACCTGAAACACATGTTTTAGACTAGTTTCAGGACTAACCACAAGCCCTATTTTCCACGGAGTGTAAATCCAAAAATACAATGATCCACAAGCTTAATTTTTTTACCAAAGATACTTGGATATGTTTCCTCAATGTCCTATCAATTTCACGGTTTGAATCATTCTATAAAAAACGTTATTGCGAAAATGGTGAGATGGCCTATAAATAACATACCTTAGAAAGAATCATCAAAAGAATTTATCCTCCCTTGAATTCCAGCCTTTTTTTCTTCACCTTCCCTCTGAAATTCAGCTTATATATCCTTTTGTTACCTCAGTCACCTATATATATTCAATATTCTCAAGTGTGATATAAAATGAGAGATCCTTTCCTCTTATTTATACTCTCCATCCTCTATGTCACTTAACCCATTTCTAGGTCACTTAACCTATTTCTAGGTCACTTAACCCATTTATGGGTCACTTAACCTATTTTCCTCATTTTTAGGTTTAACCACTTTCTATAATTAGAAATTTCTCCATTACTTTATCATTAAAATATTCCTCCTTGACTTTATCACCTCACTTTATCATTTAAATAATCTTCTTTGATTTTGTCACTTCACTTTATTATTTACATAATCCTTCTTGACTTTGTCACTTTGCTTTATCATTTAAATAATAATTTATTCTTT
>JASDQU010012453.1:31849-55973 GCA_032191745.1 Picea mariana
CCGGTGTGCTTATTTGTATTCCCATGACCCTTCTTTTCCTGTGGCTTAGACTAGTTTTCGGGAGGCTACTTGTTAGAGCCGTCTTTATCATACTTTGGCTGTTGCATATTTGCAGACCTGAACTCCCGCTTGTTTTTGTGCTTAAATTTCTGCTCGATTTTAATAACATATCGGTAAGAAACACCGAGCGATGAGATGTCTAGAAAATCCATTTCAGTTTGGATGTATATGTGTAGAGCCCAGTGGTATTTCAGAACCAAATGTCACTTGGAGTCTTTGATACCCAACTTGGTGCGCATGTTTTGGAAGGTATTGGTGAACTTCGCAACCGCTTGCCCCCTCTCTTTCCGTAGTGTGGTTCATCTCATGTACTGGTCCTCATAGTTGCCAACAGGGTAATACTGTTCCTTCACCGCATCCAGAAAAAAAATCCCAAGTGGGCTCGGCCCCATATATTCCAGACTCCTCTGTGGAACTTTTCTCCCAGTAAATTTCCCACCAATATTTGACATGGGGGAGAGCTTTAAGGAGTGTGAAGGTGATCTTTTCCCTGTCGAAAAATTATGAATAGAGAAATAACCTTCTAACAGATTTAACCATTTGTCTAGGGAATCCACATCTATTTGACCTTCAAATATGAGAATATCAAAATTAACCTGTACCTCTAAAGGAGTGGTGCTTCCAAAGTGGTTGTTTGATGAAGATGTGTCTGTTGCTATTGGCAGGCGTTGAAGGATGTGGGAAAAATTCTCCATCATTTTGTCCCTCTGTTGCGTGAGAGCTTGCTCAAGCAACAGATTGATAGGATCGTCTGCTCCGCCATGGAGGGTTTATTGGGCGGGCGGGAGCAATTGTCTCCAAGAGAGACAATCTCAAGACCCAACTTTCTATACTCATACCTTGTTCGGGACATGCACTGAAAAAAAACGATCAACAACAGCCTGCTTTGATACCACTGATCCAGATTATTTTCGGCACGAAATGAGAGTAGGGATATAATAAAGAAATATACAGAGATATTTCAGATATCCAAAAATATAACATAAATGTATCAGAGATGCAACCAGAAACACAAAGATACATTAATACAATTTCTATTAATGAGCGAAAATGTATAGAGACTGTAAAAATACAGAGTGAAAGACTCGCTAGAATGGTGGCAGCTTATCTCTGAGACGAGATGTGATGGATACTTGCATTCACAAGATGATGATTGTTACAATGAGGCTCCAAAATCCATTTTAACATAAGTAAAATCCAAAATCCTAACCTCAGAAGATGAAAATCCAAAAGGTTTGTGGGCCCCGATGGGGGTAGTTGATACGTCAACTTCCTGAGGGTGTAACTTTTTCATACGATCTTCGTTTGGGGCGCTCGATACACCATTGGAAAGGCATAACCGAGAAGAAAGATTTTCAACTTGTCCAATTTAGTGCCTATGGTATTCACTTGGACCCCGAATCCCCAAAAAACATCATTTAGTGCCTCAAAATAGCCCCAGAAGTTTGGAACCCGAAAAACTGCCGAACAACTGCCAAGATGGAAAACTATTTTTTGAGCCCGTGGAATAGGTGGGTGGCCACCAATATCCACCTGGATAAATCCTCCCTCTTTAGGAAGCAATGGTATCCATTCCATTGAGTTCCCAGGGGAGAGAGGTAAGCGTTTGCTGAATCTGAATCTTGTTGAGTTGCTTGCCTTGCTGGAGACGTCGCGTTGCTTGGTTTGTGGAGGGCTGTCATGAACTTGTTGCTGGAGGGGTTGAATCTATTCAACCGGTTGGGCTACAAGATATGTTTGTGTGCAGACAAAATATTTGTGCTTTGATGCAGTCTTGTCAACCCACTTCTGTTGGATAGAAGGTGATTGGGCCGAGGCTGTAGTGGTTGCAGTATCCTCATGTTCACCTTTTGAACAGATTGTGAAGAAGCTGAATTTTGTAGTATAAGATACTACCTTGTGGCATTGTTTAGGTAGGACAGTAGTTGGAACTACCTCTGGTATTCTATAGAGATGACCCCCCAAAGTAACAATGAAACTACAAGGTCGAGAGTCATAAACAACATGGCTCTTCCACATATATGGCTGGCCCAAGAGAAAATTACAAACATCTAGTGGGGCAACATCATATAATACCTCATCCTTGAAGGTCCGAATGTCGTATGAAAATCGAAACTGTTGGCTGACACGAAGATCACGTCCTTGGCGAAGCCACCCGATGTTGTATGGTTGCGGGTTTGGTGTTGTCGACAATCCCAATTGTTTGACGACCTCTGTTGAGATGAGGTTCTTCTGGCTTCTGCTATCAACATCTGTGAATGAAAAATACACTCCCCCTCTTCGGGATCTTTTGGTTCTTCTGGTTGAATTATTGCGGTCGTGACAATAGCAGTGGGGTTTGTGTTGATGATCTGTCTTTTACCAGTCTTTTTAGAATCAGATTCTGAATCATGGTTCGGCTCTTTATCTCTGATCTCAACCACCAACGACTGTTTTGAGCGAAATTCATCGGTGTTGTGCCAAGGGCTTTTTTGGAAATCACACCATTTTTCGGTGTCCTTCTTTGTCTTCCCATGACCCTTCTTTTCCTATGGCTTGGAATGGTTTTTTGGAATTTGTTTGTTAGATCCGTCTTTATCATACTTTGGCTGTTTCAGATTTGCAGACCCGAACTCCCGTTTGTTTTGGTGCTTAAATTTCTGGTCGATTTTAACAACATATCGATAAGAAGCATCGAGTGATGAGATGTATAGAAAATGCATTTTAGTTTGTATGTATCTATGTAGAGCCTCGCGATATTTCAGAACCAAATGTCGCTCAGAGTCTTTGATACCCAACTTGGTGCACAAGGTATGGAAGGTATTGCTGAACTCCAGAACTGCTTGGCCCCTCTCATGCCGTAGTGTGGTCCATCTCATGTACTGGTCCTCATAGTTTCCGACGGGGTAATACTGTTCCTTTACTGCATCCACAAAACAATCCCAAGTGGGCTCGACCCCATATATTCTAGAATCCTCTGTGGAAATTTTCTCCTAGTAAGTTTCCCACCAATGTTTGACATGGGGGAGAGCTTTAAGGAGTGCAAGGTGATCTTTTCCCATCGAAAAAATTATGAACAAATAAATAACCTTCTAACAGATTTAACCATTTGTCTAGGGCTTCTGCATCTATCTGACCTTCAAATATGGGAATATCAAAATTAACCTGTACCTTGAAAGGAGAGGTGCTTCCAAAGTGGTTGTTTGATGAATATGCGCCTGTTTCTATCATAAGGTGTTGAAGGATGTGGGAAAAATTCTCCATCATTTCGTCCCTCTGTTGCGTGAGAGTTTGCTCAAGCAACAAATTGATAGGATCGTCTGCTACACCGTTTTTATTTTCTACCTCCATGGAGGGTTTCTTGGGCATGCGAGAGCGATTGTATTCAAGAGAGACAAGATCGAGACTCAACTTGTTATACTCGGACCTCGTCGAGGACATGCAGTGAAAAAAAAAGAAAAAAAAGAGATCAAGAGCAACCTACTCTGATACCACTGATCCAGATTATTTTCGGCATGAAATGAGAGTGGAGATATAATAAAGAAATATATAGAGATATCTCGGATATCCAACAATATAACATAAATTTATCAGATATACAACCATAAACACAGAGATACAGTAATACAATTTCTATTAATGAGCGAAAATGTACAGAGACTGTAAAAATACAAAGTGAAAGACTCGCTAGAATGGTGGAAACTTATCTCTGAGAAGAAATGTGACGACTACTCACATTTGCAAGATGATGATTGTTACAATGAGGCTCCAAAGGCCTTTTTAACATAAGTAAAATCCAAAACCCTAACCTCGGAAGATGAAAAGCCAAAAGGTTTGTGGGCCCCGATGGGGGTAGTTGATACGTCAACTTCATGTGGGCTTAACTTTTTCATACGATCTCCGTTTGGGGCGCTCGATACACCGTTGGAAACGTCTAACCGAGGAGAAAATTTTTAAACTAGTCTAGGATATTGCATTTAGTACCCACCTAGACCCCAAATTCCCCAAAAACGTTGTTTAGGGCCTCAAAACGGCCCCAGAAGTTTGGAACCCGAAAAACTGCCGAGAAACTGCCAAGATGGAAAACTGTTTTTCGAGCCCATGGAATAGGTGGGTGGCCACCAATATCCACCTGGATCAATCCTCCCTCCTTAGGAAGTGTTAGCGATCAAAATGTAATGGTACTGTTGAGATTGTTTTCATTTCTCTCTATTTCACTTATTGCTTTCTTTAGTCTTTTGGCCAGTGTCTTAACCTCCAGGTTCTTCATTAAGCTCTCGGTGATTACTTTTTCCCGGAAATCCTTTGTCTTTTCCCTCTAGATTTGTCATACAAAATGATAAATTGATCGATGATACAAGTGTCAGATTTGCAAATATGGAAGGTCGTATCTCATAAATACATCGAGAAGATAGACAAGTTGTTGTTTGGACATTCGTAGGTATCAAGGGGAAAACATTGGGTCGATATTTCATTTGTGACAACACAAGATTTTTGTTTAATGATCATGTGGAGATTGATCCATTGCTCTTGTATGCTTGATTTTCTCACATTGATGTAAACGCTGCTCTGTGGCAACTACAGGGTTGGATTTTCTACCTTGCTATACCTACAGGGGATGAGCATATAAGAACAAAAAATATTGTTTTGGGTAGCCGATGAGAAGTTATGGATCTGTGACTTCATTCCTAAATTGAAGCTTGGCAATTAACTTGCAATGTACAAGATCAATTAGGGCAATGTAATTTAAGCTTGCAAATAGGGAACCTGAAGAGCATGGACATCAAGGCAAAAGCAGACCCTCATCATAATCAGATGATGCTGAGCAATGTCATGATTCAAAGGCAGCCATAAACCTGCATAAAATTGAAACACCGTGAAAGGTTCATTTTGAAATTTCTACAACTTAGCTGGGTCCCTAAAGGTACTGTTAGCTGCTGAAATATCCGCTTTCGGCAGCTAATCTCACTTTATTTCATGCCTGTAAGTTGCCGAAAGCGTAGACACATGCAGAATGCTAGTTTATTCACCCATATCAGATTTTCTTGCAGCCAGATCTATCAAGGAGACTTCCAGGTCCCTACCAATTCCAAAATACAGAAGATGAATGTCTTTTGTGGATTTTGAGGAAATTTTTAAAGTTAAACTTGATCTTTTATTCGGTTGAAGGATGAGCAGATTTGATCAAACTCTGACTTTAGCTTCAGCCTTCAAAGAAGGTGGTTCAATCTTGTGTAAAAATGAAACCATCTATCCCAAGCATAGTTTCCTCTGGTTCAAGCTCGTGTAAAAATGAAACTAGGTCCAAGCATAGTTTTGTTTAGTTTTAAGCTTGTGTAAAAATAAAATCTATCCCAAGCATAGTTTTGTTTTGTTTTAAGCTTGCGTAAAAAAGAAAATAATCCTAAGCTTAGTCTTTTTTCTTTCTCATGCTAGCAAATCAATGAGAATGTGACCGAGTAAAAGTTTATCACTTTTTCGGACTCGTAAAGGTTATACGAAAAAGGAACCCCTTGGAGTCCCATTTAATCTCTTTTCAGACTCTCTAAACATGAAAAGATTGCTGAGCGACCTTATTCTTTTCACGCTCGTAAAATTATTTGAAGAAATCATCTGATAAGCGATAGGTTATCACTATTTTGGTCTCATCGGATTAATTTACGAAAAAGGAACCGATGGAGTCCTCTTTAAGTGTTTTTCAGACTCTCTAAACATGAAAAACCCCTGAGTTTTATTTCTTTGGACTCGTTAAACAAACATTGAAAGACCCATATGGGATCGAACCACTCATTCTTAGGGTTCGTTATATATACTCTGAGGGACTCATTCGAAGGATGAGTTTACATCAACAAGCATATGTTATCCTCCTCAAGCTTGTGTAAAAATAAAGAGGTACTCGCCAGAAATGGTGGGGGAAAATTGGGAAAGAAATGTGTCTTTGTATTTGTGTTAGTGGCAGTAATAGTCACTCTTGAACATGACACCCCCCTTCATCATTGTATCCGGGTTGGGAAATCCATTTGTCTCTCATTTGACCATCCACATTTCCATATGTTGGGTCCTCCTTGAGTCAATGCTGCCAAGACCATTGTTGTGTTGTTCATATGCTCAAGAGAAGTCCAACCTAAACCATCCTTCTATCGAGTCGACCATCTACAGTTATACATTTTATACCATGTCAACCTTCCCTGTGTTAGTTTCGAATCACTTCATACTCTAATCTACCTCAAATCTGTTACATATTTCATGTCATTGATGGGGAATACATCAAGGCCCTCCTGTAATGAGTCTTTTCCTATCGACTTCAACACTTATCCAAGAACAAGACTTAGAAATAATTCAGTACCTTAGAGCCTGCATGCCTCAATGACAAGTTTCTTCGCTTTCAACAGTGGGTTCACATCATTGACCCCTGATTGGAAGATTCCATCGAGTGTTTGACTTCAAATCATTTATTCACATTCGTTGGATTGTATTGTACTAGGGTACCTTGGGAGTCATTGACATCAATGGTGATTTCCCTCACACTTTTTAACGGTTTTTATTAATGATCGGTAATCAAGTGGTTTCTACCATGTTCGACTTCAACACATGTATTCACATGGTTAGATTCGTACTATAGAGTGGTGGAGATGAAGACCCTGGATCTTTTCTGATAGATTCAGGTTGCGTTGGAGTATATTCAGATTGTATTAGTGCATAGATCCATAGTGTATGTATCATGGCTATGTTCAAGTTTAATACTTTAACACAGATCCACAATGTATTTTTGGTGGCTATGTTTAGATTTGAGTCATATTGGCATGGATCCACTGTGTATGTTTAGAGGCCATGACTTGTATTACTTGACATGGATCTTTGCATGTCGGCATTTATTCTTTGAGTCATTTGTATTCTGAGTATGGGAATTCCTACCTCAGTGATGATATATTATTGTACTGTATTTCCTTGTTTATTGGTAGGTTTTTGACTGACGTGTTCCTTGTTCCCTACACACACTCGACAAAGTATTTCAGCTATCACTCTGTTCTAACTTCATACTTTGGGGGGCTCTCTGTTACACATTATTTTTTTCACCCCTATGACCGTTAATGATTTAAACCTATCCTTTATCTTGAGAAGGATCAATGGCCTGAATCCTTGAAGAAGAATGAAGATACATTTTCCCAAAGAGATGGAATTATACTTTTCCTTTGTCAAAAACCTTATAAAAAGGGATCATCGCACCTTTATTAGTGTTAAGGGTGCGACGATATAGGATCATCGTAGGTTGCACCACAGTGGCCTACGATGTCATCATAGTTTGCTCAGTGTTCAAGGTGCGACGAATTTCGTACGAAGAAAAAAGAGGAATTTCTCGAAAGTTCTAGAATAGAAGCTTCGAGGGTGAGGTGGCCTCTGATTGGTTTGGATCTGAGTCACATCCATGATCTCTTGGGATCATCCTAAAATCCTCACCCAATCCCTTTTAGATTATAAAAGGAGAGGAATTCTTATGGGGAAAGTTAGCTTGGGAAAGTTGTCTAGAGCTTAATTGGAAATTTATTGAGTTTTGTAGCTTGGAGTTTTTGGAGCTTGTATGTTGGCTTTGAGCTTTGCTTTGTCAAGATAGATTGTTGATCTCATAATTCTTGGAGAAGAAGTGTGGGGGAAGCAAGGAACTGCTGGAAGGAACCTGACAACATCAAGGCATCTGGTTGTATCTTTCTTCCACATTCTTTAATACATATATATTTTTCTTTCCTATATGAATGTTATTTGTCCATATTGTATGATTCCTTGATCACATCCATAGTTTCATATCGAATAGAATCTGTTATTCTTGTCTTCGTTGGCTTGCGTTTCTTTGTAGATAATTCTCCATAAGACTTACAACGGAGCTAGGATCACACTGGCGAAGTCAAGTCTACAACATTTAAAAGGTATGTTTTGGATCCTCTTCCTATTTGATAACTGAAATCTAAGGGAAGTTTAGTATACTATCTTGTTTTGTTCTAGTTTTGTGGTGAAACTAGGGAGATATGTTTGTGTCCACACTTACTGATTAGTCCGATAACAACATGTTATGATCCTTGTGACTTATGAACCCCTGGAGGGCATAATTTTTGTCTCTGCATGACTTTTCCCAGTGGACAGGTACACATGAGGGAATGATTATCTCGGACCTTCATGGGGGCTCAAAGCCCACAAATGGATGTTGAAACCCCAACCAGAGGGTAAGAAGAGATTGAAGGATTTCCCTAGAGAAAGGAAGGACGTTGCCTTTGGGGGCACTATGGAATACCTAGACCTAGGGTTCCATGCTCTTCCCACCTGAATGTTGGCCTTGGGAGACCTTGGATGTCACCCTAATAGCCCCATGACATCACCCAGGGCTAGAGTTTGATATGGAGAGATGTTGGGTTGTAGTTTTGGTAGGTGTGGCCTATAGGAGAGCCTTTTGGAGGCCCAACATTTTGCTATATGACCTCAACGTCTCATGGATGAGGCCTAACATCACCCTAGGAATGATGATGTCACCCTCCTTAGGGTTTTAATTTTGAAAATTGATTTAATTTTTCTTTTTTAAGAGAAAATTGACATGTAGGCTTTGTTTTATGAAAAGAAACAACTATTGGATTAATTAGCCAAGATTTCCCATATAAATATGGCTATCTAAGTTCCTTTTTTGAGAATAACTCAACGCACACAAGCAACAGACTAAAATTTTCTCCCTCTTTAATGGTCATTGGTTAAAATAACTAGTGCACATCTTTTGGGAGAGCTTTATGGTGGTGTATTTTGGCATTTTTCATGGTGGAATGGTCTTCAACTAGGGTTTGAATTGATTATTCTTGGTGAAGTAAGTAGAAAATATGAATTTTTATTCATGTAATGAATGTTTTTGGGAAAATTTACTTGTTTCATGTCTAAGATTATGAAATTTATTGTTTAAACCCTAGGGGAGAAACAAAAATTGCTTCTTTCTCCATACAACTCTTCTACTAGCTTGATCTTGCCAATTATACATTTTTTTTGGAGTGATTTTTAGAGCCCTAAAGTGCTAGCTTTCTAGTAACCTCACTCTAATCACCAATTACTTTTATTTCAAAAAAGCTAAGGAAGGAAGGTACGCTAGGGCCTAGAAGTGCCTACTCTCTAGCAATAACTCCCTTAAAGACTTAGATGTTTGAGGCCTTGAAGTGAAAACACCTCTTGCATCTACTTCTTCCCTTAGATGGGTATTATCATTATTTTATTTCCCAAGTGATATTGTTACTATTATTGACTCCATAAAACCCTAAAAGACACTGATTTCTATACTCTTGTGGATGAATGAGATCGAAACAAACTTTCAAATTATCTTCTTGAAACTCTCACTAACACTAAAAACCATACTACTACTGCTATAATCGCTGCTACAACCTTTATTTTTCAGCCCTAACAAGTATACTAACCTAAGAAACTACCCATAAATTTGCACTAGCCTAGGTGCTACCACCCAAGGCACTAATCTTCCCTTTGCTATCATTCCAAGTGAAAAATTATGAAGGTTGTATAAGGTTGTTGTTGCTGTTGTAAATGATGTTACATCCATCATTGAATCCCCTTAACAACCCTTAAACTATCCATAAAACCACCCAACACTTGTACTAGGAAAACTACTATCATTATATGCTAAAGTGTTTGTTTAATTTCCTAATTTAAGTACTTTCTGAAGTGGTTTTGTTGTTGTCATCATTACTTAGTTTACTATTTTTACAAGTGTTTTGACAGCCCATTGAAGTCACTTGTAGACCTATTTTAAATATTGAAATTGTAAGTGACAAAGTGCTATCAAATTGCAAAAGTATTTATATCATTCTTGTCATTATAACTTGCAATTTTCGGACATATTGTTGCTGCTATACATTTATTTTTCATGCATAAGAGTGTTTTGGTAGCATATGTTCTATGTTGAAGTCATTAATTTGAAACATTGATATCATTGGTTATTTCTAACGTTTTCTGTTTCATTGGTAAGGGGCAGGTATGATTAACCTTGAATTTCTCTTTAACCCCAAAGAATACCAAGTGAATTCTTCCATTTGAATGACCTAGAGAGAGGGGTGGGTTTTACCTTTGTCTTATCTCCCTTCATCAACCAACTAGGTCTTGGGAAGTCTCCCTTGGAGTGAGTTTCTTCTCCTCCTAAATATAAAGAGGTATCCTACTGGGGTGATAGTGATAGGACTACCTCTGTGTTATGTCAATCTAGGCCTACTTGCCTTTATGCTTTAGGAAAGTATAGATTGTGCGATAACATGATCTACTACTCCAATTAAGGTTCTAAAATTATCTTGTTCATATTTTGACTCATTTCAAAGGATTTTGGCTTCAATTGCGACTAATATATTGAAAAATATGTCCCCATAATCCCCCCCTAATTCTAGTGTTCCTCTTATCTCTCCCATGCAATTCAAATGGACTACCCTATAGATCTTTTCATAGGTTTCTCTGATACCAAAATTGATGTAGACAACTCCAAGTCTTCAACACTCTATTCTCTCAAATTTTCTCAATTGCAGTCATACACACTAGTCCCTACCTAATTGGATAATCCAAGAATGCCTCACAAGATTTGGGAAGGGGTTGGTAACTAATAGAGATATAGACTGTGCAAGACAACATTATAACATAGGGATGAAGAGAATATTTTACACATATTGTGAGAAGGTCATAAAGTCAACAAGAATACATTGTGTGTTGAGCATCAAACACAATCTCTTTATTTATTATCTCATTCTCAAAATACTACAAGAACCAAGTAACAATAGCAAAGGAAAGTCCCTAACAGGGTATAAAAACCAACACCAAACCTGCTTACCATTAATCCCTAAATTGGAACACAAGCCTAATACCATGGCTTCCAATGAATGATCAATGCCCCAACCACATTGTTATCCCCTATCCTAGGGATAACTAAGGAGATTATATATCGATACCCACATATCCTTGACATGGAGTATTGAGAGCCATATTTACTTGAGCTTGGCCCTAGAGGGCCTAGTATTTCTCTTCAACACCTCCATTTTGTCAGCAGCAACAACATCCATCTCATCAGCCTGGTTCCGAAGTACCAGTGGGTCTTGATCCATGAGGTAATGAGTTCAGGTATCGTGGTATGTGTCACTCTGATTCTCAAAGAATTTGAATATGTACATTTAATTATCTTTTTATTCATGACGTTTTCTTGGACATTATGCCTTTTAACTTGTCCATAACTGGGGGGGATGACAGAGTGCCCTAGCAAGTTTTTTCCCTTAGGGATGAGTTTCCATTGGGTGGGTATATGAAATTTCATCATCCATTCCTTCCATACTTATCACTTTTCATCATTTTCCCTCTCATCTATCCCCTACATTGGTCCAGGCATTGGGTTTTCCAAGCTAGTAAGGGTTGTACCTTTCCTTGTGGGAAGAAGGGGATAAAGGCCCAGAGGGTAAAAGTAGCTGGAAAAAGTTAAAATCCAAGATCAAACATTGATATGTTTTTCCCAAGGATCCCCAAGAAAGAAATAAAAGCATTCTCAAAAAGAAAAAGGGGGGACCCATAAAATATAATAAAACTCAATACCTAGTTGGTGGATAGGGGGTCTCATCATGAGCCAGCCTATTAGGTCCATGGTCATGTAGCGGTATGAAACTACTATTCATCTGTTCACCACAGCAAGGTAGTGTCTCTTAGTGGCATAGCCAAGAGAAAGGGGGTCTCATCATGAGCCAGCCTTCTCATCTCTGTGAAATGCTTATGGGTAACATTGTCAACACTAGTCACCACGCCAGGGAAGTGTCATCTAGCTATTCTCTTGAAAGAAAAAGAAATAAGACAAAGAGTAAAAAGGAATTTGAATGTGCTAGGAAAAAATTGCATCCATGACAAGGTGCATCTCACCCTCTACAGAGGCACCCAGAGGTAAGGCCTACATTTCCCTTTCATCATTGCACCCCTTTCCCAAACATCTCCCACACCATCTCATGCATTTACATGACCTAGATTAGTCTTTACCTGGAAACACCCCACACCTAAGGATAATTATCCCAATAGGAAGTCTTGAAACCCTCTCCAAACCTGGCTTGTAGAATAGCATAACGTATTTGAGCATTTGTCTGGGAAAAGAAGGGTTTTATGCACATGTTTGGGTAGCTTGATTATTAGATGTGATTGACATTGTTATGATCCATGTGACTTATGAGCCCATGGAGAGTGTACTTGTTGTTTCTACAGGACCATTCCCGATGGACAGGTACATATGGGGAGATGATTAGCTCGGACCTCCATAGGGCTAAAATCCCACCAGATGGATGTTGAAACCCCAACCAAGGGCAGAGAGATACTAGAGGCTTGCACCAGAGAAAAGGGAGGACGTTCCACCAAAGGAAATTTGGCAGGCATGGACCCAGGGGGGTCTTTCCCTCCCACCTTGATGTTGTCCCTTGAAGGCCCTTGACATCATCATTCAAATCCTTGACGTCACCATTTGAGGTATCCATCATGAGGACGACTTTGGTTGGCACGTGTGGTAGTTCCTGAGGGGTTTTGAGACCCAATGTTTCACTTTGGAGGCCTAGCATTCCAAGAGGGAGGCTAAAGTCACCCTAGGAGGGGCATGACGTCACCCTAAAAAGAAAAATTTAGGTTTTTATTTGTCAATTTTATGTAAAACGGGATTTTTCATGTACATTGGCCATGTCGACCTTTTTTTACCTAAAATGTAATTAAAGGTCATTTGTATTGTATAAATAAGAGATCAAAATCTCATTTTTAATTATCATCTTTCACTCAGACAAGTGTGAGGTATGAAATTTGGCCTCTTTTAAGGCTTATTAGATGAACTTAGTGGTCCACAACTCTTAGAGGGAGCTTTTATTGGTGATTTTTTGCATTTTCATGGTGGAAAGTCTTCAACTAGGGCTTGTGACTAGATTATTCTTGGTGAATGTAAGTAGAAATCTGCAATCCTTCTTTCTTTGAATGGTTATGGTATATTTTACTTTTCATCTTCTAAGATTATGAAATTGCTAGTGTGAAACCCTAGGAGAAAAGCACATGTTATTGTCCTTCTCTTAATAGCTATCCACCTACTTGATTTTGCTAGAAGACACCTCTATTGAAGCATATACTAGAGCCCTGCCTTAGTAGCACTCTAGTACTATTGCTTCATTAAGATTTTATTTTATTTCAAGCTTGATCTAAAGAGCAAGGAAAACTGCTAGGGCCTAGGGTTACCTACTTCCTAGTAGCTTTTTCCTTCTAGGGTTTTGGATGATTGAGGCCTTAGGTTACTAACACCTCAACCATCCTCCCTCTTGTCTTTAGCTCACTCATTATCATTTTTTTCCCTAAGATTGTTGCTGCAAAAGTGACTCCATTTACCCTAAAGGCACTAGTTCATACCTTATAATTGATTGATGGATGAAAACAACCTTGAAACCATCTACTTCAAGATATCTACTAACCACTTCTAACCTTAGATTAGACTAATTTACTAACTATCTTGTTGTTGTTACAAAAGAAAGCTACATCCATCTATAACAATAGTAAAAGAATCTAAAAGAAAGTGTTAGATAAGATTTTACATTGCCTTCTTTGCTTCTGACAAATACTAGCATATTGCCAATTTTAGGTTATCATTTTTGGTCAATATTGAAGCTTGTTTAAAGCATAATTGTGAAGCTATCATTATACATACATTGATTTTATAAATATTTATCTTGCTTCATCTTTTATATCAGCTCATGATTTTATTCAAATTCCATGGTTTTATGAAGAAATAATATCAATTGGCACTTGAAAACAGTGTTTTTATTGTTGTCTTGTTCTGGGCAGGTACACTTAAGAAAATATTTGTTTCATCTTATTAAAATATTTGGGACTTTCTTATCAGAGTGACTTGTGAGAGGGGAAGAACTTTCTTGATACTATTACCTTTTCCTTCTCAAACCCCCAGGTCACCGAGGACATCTCCCCTGGGATTTTTCCTCTAAAGAGAAAGAGGCGTCTTATTTAGGTGACAGTGATAGAACAACCTTCTGTTACGCCAATTTATTGTTCACTTTCCTTTGGATTTTGGGAAAGTGAAAATTGTGCGATAACATTTTGGCGCTGATGTCGGGGAACGCTGAGTCAATTCTCCTCAAAGACAACACTTTTCGGTAATCCTTTCCTCAAAAGCCTTTACTTTACAAAGCTTACGTGGAGACTCCACTGAGGGTGATCCTCTCATCCCTTTGATAATATCAAGAATATTGTCTGGTAACTCCATTGATGACGATGCATAGCAGACGTCAGTACATACTTTCTTCTCCCGTAGTTCCTATTGTCCCCATGGTCCCTCCTAAATGGTCTCCCGAAGAAATTTTTAGCCCTTTGGACTTAGCTAGCACCCAAGGTGGATTACATGATCTCCCAAAAGGGGTTGATTCCTGGATACCTAAATTCCCTGGAGAAGTAGGATCTTATGGAAACTCACATTGGACTAAATTTTGTGAGGGGTATGAATTTCACCAATTAGGACAAGAACACCCTGACACATTTATGATACTTTTCTTGAACTCGCTCACTAGGAGTGCCAGAACTTGGATTAATAATCTCCCAAGTGGAAGCCTCAAAACTCCTGAAGATTTGAAACGAGTTTTCATGAACAGATGGGGTAAAGGGGAAAGTATGGCCTTCGGTTACTCTCTATACCTCGAAGTTTTCAAATGAACCGATGAAAACGTTAGGGAATTCAATGATAGGTTCAACACTCTCATTAGAAAAATTCAACCCAACTTTCCCCCAAAAAGCATTATTCTCCAACATTACCTAAACTCCTTAGAAGGAACTTTGCAATTTACCCTCAAGGATCGATTACCTGCAATCCTAGAAGAAGCACAAGAGGTTTCTTGCCACATTGAGGAGAACCTTAGGTTCAACAATTCCATCCATCAGGTTAACCTTTTTTATGATAATGATATATGGGAACCAAATGAAAAGAGGATGGTGGAGGTGAAGAATAACCTCCCAGAGATCCTAGAGGTAGAATATAGTACTTTCCCTAGAAAATGGATGTAACACCCTGTTTCCCCCAGTTTGTAAATATAACTTTATTGGACGGGAACTATGGAAAACTCAAAGTGTGAATGTTTGATTTGATGGACCTTTGTATAAAGGGTCGATGAATGTAAATCATGTTATTTTAATAGATAATGGAAACGTGTTGCATAACTGCTGAAAAGGGATGTGCTAAGAGAAAACACAATTGCTAATGAAAAGGTGGTGGAGGGGACCTGGAATGGTTGCGTTAACCTCCACTAAACCAGTACTATGTTAGTTTTAATTGATCAAGATCATAACAACCCTCTGACCCGAAATGAATTACAGTCAGGTTGGTAGGTGGGAAGACCTCCTCAAGAGTTAATGAGAGGATGGAGCAGACTGCCCATCTGTAAGGCTTCTAGACCTAACCACGAACTGTGGATTAGAGCCACACACAATCTTATTGAGAAAGGAAAGAAAGGAAGCATGGTGTGGGTAGAGAGGAACTGCGAAGAATTAAGAAATGAGAGAGGAAACTCTCGGGTCCAAGGAAGGATTGAAAGCAAAAAGTGAGTTCTGATCACATGGAATAGAGACTGAGTTAGGAGAAGGAGAGTAACCTTCGTCCTCGTCTATTCCTATATAGGGAGAAGGAGAGTAACCTTTGTCCCTAACTTCCATTGATATGGAAGTGAGAGATCGAATCTCAAAGAATCATGGCCTAAGCTCAGGGGTGGCCAGTGATAAATCCATCGGGAGTGACTGAGCCTATGGTTGGGTGGAAACCAACACCCCTTTTAGCAATCGCATCGTGCCTTATGGTTCTGATAAGTCTTTTTATGCCTTTTGCTTTGAATTGGAAATAATGAATGCATGCTTGTATTTATATGCCTAAAATGGTGTATGTACTAAATAATTAAGTTAGAAGTATGCATTCATTCCTTGAGAAATTTCATATCTTCTTCATTTCCTTATGCGCTAGTTTAATTCCTTGGAAGCACTTTCCCAGATAATTTCTTCATCATCCTAGAGTCACGTGAGTACTTCCTGATTGTGGAGGTTGAACCCCTCAATCACTGCGAGGACAGAGTCCAATAACATCAAGAGAGGTATTTCTCTGCAAGGTGGGAAGAGACCAAGACCATCTTAAGTCATAAATTTGAGGAATGAATGTAAGGAGTGCGTGGAAGAACGCTTCCAAGCATTATGTTCAAGAGAAAGAGTGCAAAACCCTTAATCCTTTCAGAGCCAATGAAGCTCGGGAATAATAGTGAGGTTCAAGTATCGAAAGGGAATATCCTTTTGTTTAGAAGATGAACGGATGAGATCCATTTGGGAGGACCCAAGGTCTGTCGCGACCATTAGATTTGAAGAAGGGGTTGCAGGTGTTAACGCCTCGAATCCTTCAGAGTTCGCAAGATCGCACATCGGGATATTCGCACGTTGGCGCGACTAAACTCTCGAAACCCAAAATTATGACGTGATCTGGACCGTAGATATAAGGATCTATCGGGACCCTCCGGGACCTTCGGATTGCTGCTATCGGGGATTCACACATCAGGAGATTCGCACGTTGGCGCACCTAAACTCTCGAAACCCGAAATTGCGATGTGATCTGGACCGTAGATCTAAGGATATATCGGGACCCTCCTTGACCGTCGGATTGGTGAGATCATGGATTCGCACATCGGGAGATACGCACGTTGGCGTGACTAAACTCCCGAAACCTGAAGTTGTGATGTGCTCTGGATTGTTGGATCAAGGAAGGTCATGGACCATCGATCTGACGCGAGCAAATTAACAAAGAGTATTTGGGAATTTTAAATTCCCTGAGAACTAAGCTCAGAAGAGATAAGTGCCTTTACAAAGTGCATATGAGGTCCAAGAGGCGAACTTGTCTGAAGTTCGTAAACTTAGGAGGGAAAGTGGTAGTTGAGACCCATACATCAGGGCTCATAGGAAGTAAGTCGAAGGTCGAGACCTTTGAAACATCGAATGAAATCTTCCCAGTCAGGGAAGAAAGTGAAAGCTCAGGAGGAGGAGCTACAGTGATCGTTGGATCAATCATCGTGAAATATCTAGACCATTAGATCATAGTCCAGATAATGAGGAGTAAGCACAAAGGAGAACAGATCTCAGTCATTCGGTCTGAGCGTAAAAGAATCATGGCCGCCTAATCAAGGTAAAGTGCACTAACGATAAGCCTTGAGGGTACACGAGAGGAACGAGGTTCCAAAGTCCCGAAATCATCAGAACCACCCATCCAGGAGGACATGTGGCAATATATCAGCATTTCGTTGACTCTCGAATCAGGGAAGTCAAAGGGTGGAGTTGTGATAATTCGTGAAACATGAAATTGCGATTTGATCTGAGCCGTTAGATGGTGGGGAGTTGTGAGACGTCAATTTGATGCTAGAAAATATCAGAAAATAGGGAATCGGGAGAACAGAGGTGAACCAACCTCCAAATTCGTGAAATGAAAAATTGTGACTTGATCGCAGCCGTCGATCGAAGGAATATCGTGGACCATAGATCTAGTCTTATCGGGAGTCCGCAACTCAGGAAGCCGGAAGTAAGAGTTATGGGAACTCGTGAAACGCAAAATCATGATTTGATATAAGTCATTGGATCGAGGAGAGATCTAGGTCGTCGACTCATTTCGAGGGAAGAAAGAGCAAGTGAAATTCGTAAGATGTGAAGTCGCGACGCGCCTTCGATTTGGCGACTTGTCACAGCCTTGGTCACATAAAGGAAGGGGCTTAACCAAGAGAGCTAGCACCTAAATACGTTGAAGCTTAAAGGCGTTAAGGAGAAAGCCGTGTGTTCCATATAACCCTTGCTTTAAGGGAAAGAGGGCATGTTAAGTGGATTTGAGGTTCTTCCCTGACTTCCATTGACCAGGATTAAAGACCATGAATGGAGAAATCGACTAATTGAGGAATTTTTTTTTTTTTTTCATTTTTTTCCCGTCGTGGGTGTGTTACAAATTGGTATTAGAGCATGGTTACAACACTTGACCTGCTTGGGCTCATGGAAGAGTCACTTAAAAACTCTATTTGGATTACTTTTAAAAGAATGACACTCTACCTTACCTCTTTCTTAAAAAGTATGATTTAAAAATGTTATTAAAGAAAAGAATGAAATATTCTACTGTGTGTATTCATTTAAGACATTGAGCCATGTATTGTTCATAAACTAATAGATTGTTAGCTAAAAATAAGTGTTTTTTGTAACAATCGAGCAGTGAGTGAATCACAGGAAAAATCTAATACTAAAGGATGGTTATGTGTCATGAAGTAGGGGATGGCTCCCACAATAGAGACGAAGAATCTAATGAAAGGAGGGCAGTTGAAACCCCTCCAGATCTGGATGAAATTGTAAGGAGCCTCAAGTCCGAGTTACAGAGTTTCAAGGATGACAACAAGAGATTGATAAAGGAGCAAGAGAAACAAACAAAAATTAACGCAGTCTTGCTACAAATCTCATCCAACATACAGAGAAAAATGTATCATGAACCCACAACCAGTCATGCAGACCGATGACACAAGAAGAGAAGTCAGAGTCCACCTGAGACCCAAAAACATGACTCCATAAGTGACCCCATTGGGAGAAGTACCGCGAAGAAGGTCCAACCTGGAGGTAGGGGACACTCATCGAGAGAGTCCTCTGGAAAGGAAGCTGACAACTTTGAAGAATCTTCTAGTAGCAGGGCCAACTCGCATTCTCACATGAAAGGAAAGAAGTGGAAGTGTTACAAAACCCATGGTCCTGAAGAGTTCAAGAAATCCAAACCACCCTCTTTCGATGGAGAGATTAAGAATGGAGAAGAGGCAGAATCTTCGCTTCTTGGTTTATAGAAGTATTTCAGAGTCCATGACTACTCTGAAAACTTGAAGGCTCAAATAACCATCTTCAACCTGAATGGAAAGGCTTCCATATGGTGGGAAGACCTTAGGAATGTGAAAGGAGTCCATGAGAAGGACTTGTTAAGGAAACAGTTTGAGAAATACTTCGGGAAGCAGTATCTGTCAGAAAAATACATGGATGGGAAAAATAAGGAATTCTATGAGCTTTGGCTGGGGTAGCTCACCATAGATGAATTTGTCAATAAATTCCATGAACTACTGAGGTATGTACCCTACATAAAATATGAAAAAGAAAAAAAGAAGTGGTTCATTAGTGGGTTACCTCAGACCTACCATGATAGGATTGATTTCGATGAACCAAAGACCTTAGAAGAAGCTATCCAGAAGGTGAGGTATTGTTATGAATAGTTTGGGAGTAAGACAAGACCCCACGAGGACTGGAAGAAGAAGAGTAGTTTAGGATTCCAGAATAAAAGGTTTAAATCCTCAATATTTAAGAACTATGGAAAATATTCTAGAGGGAGACTTCCTACTAGAAGTGTATATCAGAAAAATTTCCCCTCTCAAAGTGGAAATAAACCTTTTCAGAAAGTCCCAACAAAGACCGATAACCTAAATAAGGAACCCTTAAAATGTTGGGGTTGTGGAGAAAATCATAGATTGAGGGACTACCCACACAAACAACAAAATAGTAAGAGGGTCTACAATATCCAAGAAGATACCACCCTCAATGATGTGGCTAGGAGCATGCCATGAATCTATTCAGCCCTAGACAATATTCAAGTCGGCCACCAAGCTTCAGTAGTGGAGTTGGAAGTTATGATTGCCAACCATCCAATTTCTATTTTAATTGACCCAGGTTCTAATTTTAGTTATGTGTCCCCTCAGACTGCTGATAAGTGTAAACTACAACCAATTAGACATGTTAAACCATGGTTGGTACAACTAGCCACTGGGACCAAAAGAAAGGTGGCAGAGGCCATACTAGCCTGCCAATTCATCATGGGTGGATTACCCACCCGAGCGACCCTTAACATACTTCCCCTAGGATCTTATGCCATGTTGATTGGTATGGATTGGTTGGTTACTTATAAAACTAAAGTGGACTGTTATCATTAAAAATTAGAATGTGTAAACAAAGAAGGGAGAAAGATGACCCTCCAAGGGATTCAGAATCCTGTCTTAGTGAGACAAATATCGACCCTTCAAATGAAGAAGTATTGCAAAAAAGGGTGTTCCTTATATGCAATACAAGTGTTGTAATCCATTTAGGACAACAAACCAAACCTAGAGGACCACCCCATATTAAGAGAATACAAGGACGTGTTCCCCGAAGAAGTGCCAGGTCTACCTCCGAGAAGGGATATTGATTTCTCGATAGAGCTTACACCAGGAGCGGTACCAACATCTAGAATTCCATATAGGATGAGCATGCCAACGATGGTTGAGCTCAAGCTACAGCTAAAGGAGATGATGGACAAAGGCTACATACGACCCAGTGTATCTTCGTGGGGAGCGCCTGTCTTATTTGTGAAAAATAAAGATGGCACACTCCGACTGTGCATAGATTACAGACAACTCAATAAGACAACCATAAAGAACAAATACCCCTTACCCAGAATCGATGACTTGTTCAACCAACTGGGAGGTGATACCATATTCTTGAAGATCGAATTGAGGTCTGGATACCACCAAGTCTAGATTAAGGATGAAGACATCCACAAAACACCCTTCAGAACGAGGTATGGTCACTATGAATTCATGGTGGTGCCGGGTTAACCAATGCCCCAGCCACTTTTATGTGCATGATGAATAATGTACTCAACAAATTTATAGACAAATTTGTATTGGTTTCCATTGATGATATCCTAATATACTCCAAGAACAAGGAGGAGCACGAAGAACATCTTAGACTCGTACTTCAAGTAATAAGAGAGAATTAGCTCTATGCTAAGTTTAGCAAGTGCGACTTCTTTCAAAAGAAAGTCCATTACTTAGGCCATGTCATTATGGAATGGCATACCCCAAAGCATGTATCAGATATCAGATCCTTCATGGGATTAGACGGATACTATAGAAGGTGCCTAGAATGCCAGCAAGTTAAGGTAGAGCACCGACATCCAATAGGATTATTGCAGCCCCTATCGATCCCACAATGAAAATGGGAAACCATCTCCATGGATTTCATCACCGGATTACCAAAGTCAACCAAGCAAAATGATGCCATCATGGTCATGGTGAAAAAACTGAGTAAGTCTACTCATTTCATTCCTGCCAGATCAACTTGCAAGGGCATAGATATTGCCAACATGTTCATGAAGGAGATATTTAGACTGCATGACATGCCCAAGGAAATTGTATCTGGCCGAGATACCATGTTCACTTCAAATTTTTGGAAATCCCTAATGGCTGGTCTTGAGACAAAATTTCTATTCAGTACAACTTATCACCCTCAAACTGATGGACAGACAGAAAGAGTAAACCAAATAGTAGAGGACATGCTAAGGATGCATGTAATGCATAAGCCTAAGAAGTGGGAAGACTACCTACCATTGGTAGAGTTTTCCTACAACAACGGTTTTCAAGAATCCTTGAAGATGAGCCCTTTTGAAGTCCTCTATGGTAGAAAGTTCAATATTCTAATCAGCTGGAGTAATCCAGTGGACATAATTACAATCGGACCCGACATGCTGAAAGAAATGGAACAACAAGTGGTGTTGTTGGCCCTTGACCAAGTTTTGGGAGATTCTTGGTCATGTTGACCTATTTTGAACTTCGACAGCCTGTCAAAGGAGGAGCGCAAGATGAAGCAGAGATCATGGGATCTTGGCCCCTTTTTGGGATGTGGGAATATGTAACGGGAATGGGATGTCGGCCCATGGGTTTACCCATGTCTAGGCCTATTTTGTATGTATAAATAGATGTCTAGGCTTTGTAAGAAGGGGATATGGGAATCTATGTGATGTTAGTATGCAAGTAGGCTAAGTGCTAAGTGTTGGATCTGTGTGATCAAGATTTGTAAGGCTTTGTGCATACTGTGTGAGACTTGTAGAGTTAAGTGCAAGTCATTGTAGCAAGATTGTGGAAGGCTTAGTGCTGAAACGCAAGGAAGAAGGATCTAGTGAGCTGCACAGATCTTCTTTCCCGTGCGGAGTAAGGGTTTGAGGCTCTGTGCTTGTAACTGATTGACTGAAGACAAGAAAGAAGAAGAGTTGGTGGACGTAGCCCCAAGGCGGGGGTGAACCACGTAAATACTATGTTGTTATGATTTGTGCTTATCTTAATGTGTTTATGACTCTCTTGGTAAGTGATTTGATAGAGATAGATGAATCTGCTTATGCTTTGTGATAATGATGTGTAAGAATGATAGATCTGATCTACATGAAGATGCTTAGTGCTTGATCTGCTAGATAAAACCTGCCCGTTTATGATAAAGTGCTTGAATACATCAGATCTGAGTGAATGATGCGATGTTCTGTTCTATCTGCGTAGTAGTTAATGGTTGAATATTGATGAACTATTGATGCTAAGTGCTCTGTTAAGTATTATAATCATAGATCTGTGTCCCAGCTAAGGTTTCATACACTTGAGTCCTGCAACCACCCCTGCCTCTACCTCGGGTGAGACTTCGTCTGCTTCGCAGGTGTTGCCGAAAGGGCTGGTAGTTAGGGTTTTTTTGGTGCACTGTTGTAGCATTGAACCCAGGGTTTTCCCCTGTGACAATGGATGGTTCCGTTGTCGGGAACTGAAACTGTGATTGCTGGGAACTGAGAAAGAAGAAGCTTTGTGTAAAGATTTGACCTGAGATTGTGAAAGCTCTGTGCATAGATCTGTCGCTCTAGTGCGCAATATTCTACTTGATTTATAAATCTCTCTTCTAAAGAAAGAAGCCTGGTCTAAAGAAAGGAGGTTGGATCTGAAGGAGAGAAGCAAGATCTGAACGCTTAGTGCTCTAGGAAAGGTAAAAGTGAGAATTTATGATTAAAAGAGGTAAGATCTGCAAGCTCTGTGCTCTGATAAAAGGTAAGAATAGTGAAAATTTTTAGATCTGAAATCTTTGTTCTCTGCAGAAGTAAGATAAGTGGAAATTTTTGCTTCTAGAGTATGGATCTAGGTATGTTTAATAGGGTTTGTCCTAGCTTGAAAACTAGGGCACTAATAGATGAAAGCAGGTTTGATATGAGTAGATCTAATAAGAATAGTGAAAGATATGTTATACCTATGCATAGAAAGAATGTTTGGACTAACAAATGGATATAGGATCCTAGAAAGAATTTTTTGCAGGTTAACTACCATGATCCTAGTGCACAGTACCGAAAATGCTGGGGATCATTTAAAAGAAAGAGAGGATTAATGCTCTGTTACAGTTGCATAAGCTCAGGACATCTTGCTAAGGAATGCCCTGGGAAAAGACCTAGTTGTCTTTGTTGTAAATCTATGGACCATGAAGTGTTGGATTTCCCTAGAATGATTGTTAAGCTTGAAGGAATGAATCTGAACCAGGAAAACCCTAAGGAAGATCTAGAAATGTTAGAAACCTAGGAAGAATCTGAGAAAATATTGCTACAAATAAAAGAAACCCTAAATGACCACTGGCATGTCAGCTTATCAGAGATCTTCAAAGAAAAGAATGCATCGAAGAAAGAATAGCAGACTTCGACATTGACTGTGTTTTGGCTGAGGAAACACAGGTGAATATCATGATAGAGAGAACTTGGGAAGATATAGGGAAACTTGTTATGATTCCTTCATTAGGAGGAATAGTATTATTCAAAGGAAAACTGGTAAACCTATGTGGGAAGCTCGCTCGTGTACCTATGCACGTTAATGGAACTTCGACAGAAGAAGATTTTGAGATTATTAAATTTATTGAAGGAAGCACCCTATTTACCATGTTACTAGCCAGCCCTTGGATTGAAAGAGACCAAGCCATAAGGAAAGAAGAAGATGCAATGTTAAAAAAAATAGAAGCAGGAGTTAAAAGAATTCATGACTAGAAGGATCACACACTTGATTGCAGAATAGGAGAACAAATCGAAGCTATTTAACACCAGAGACCCTGATGTCGAAGTTGCAAGAACCCTAGAGGACCAACATAAGATTGAAGTACTTATCCCAGATAAAGAAGAAGTATCACCCTCGAATATTAAGAAAGAATTTCAACAGCGCGAAGTGACTAT